>JAJKFL010000008.1:7549435-7559435 GCA_021186555.1 Reticulitermes speratus
CAGTCAGAACGTTTTGGGGAAAGAAAAAAATGTCTTGCCTCTACCGGGATTCAAACCCCGAATCGTCCACCCGGTTGCCTAGCCTCTATAACGACTGAGCTCATCGGGGCACGCGAGTTGGTTGAGGCACTGCGATACTGCGAAGGCAGCGGGTTCGATTCCCTATGGTGACATTGGAATTTTTCATTGACTTAATCCTTCCGGCCGCACTATGGTCCTGGGGTCGACTCAACCTCTAACATAAATGAGTACCAGGAATCTATCTTGGGAGTAAAGGCGGCCGGTGCGTAGGGCTGACAACCTTACCACCTTCATGTGCTGATTGTCTGGAAATCTGGGAGCCTCAACCTCCTGGAACCCTCAGGGACTGTCCAGGCCTGTCCAGGGATAGCTTTACCTTTAAGGCCAATTCACACATACAATGTCATGTCGTGCCCATAACATCGCCTTTTACACAATAACAAACCGAAACAGATAACCTATGGGACCAAAGCTGGATGGTCCCGTCATAAAAACATACAAAATGAATTCCCAACAAAAATAAACATTCACAGGGTCTTGGTGACGGGTGTTAGGGGCTTGGCATGTTAGTAGAGTTTGTAAAGCATTCGCTACCCTCGTTAGCGAGTCACATAGCTCAGCTACTACGACAGGACACTTATTTACCACTCCGTCCGTTCTTCATCAACCCTTACCTAACTTCTCTGTTAATGACAGAAGTGAAGGGACGCTTGTATTCAGCTCCTTGTTATGTTAAGCTAAGCTGCACCCTATACACACCAGCTTGTCATTTCTTAACGAATACAAATGCCGCATTAATCTATGTTTTGCTAGAAACTAAGTACCGACTTAATTCCCTCCTTTATAACAAGTAACGACCCTACCTGAACATTCTCATGCCCTATATCACTCACCTGCAGCCAAAGACATTAATTAGTCAACGATCGGCGGAACATTTAATTAAGCAATATAAAGACGGCCGATCCCAGTGGCCGCGCGGACTAAGGCGTGGGTCTACGGCCACTCGCTTACTGGGATTGTGGGTTCGAATCCCGCCTAGGGCATTGATGTCTGTGTTTTGTGAGTGTTGTGTGTTGTCAGGTAGAGGTCTTTGCGACGGGCTGATCACTCGTCCAGAGGAGTCCTACCGAGTGTGGTGTGTCTGAGTGTGATCGTGAAGTCTCAGAAAATGAGGCGGCCTAGGCCCCCAAGGGGCTGTCGAGCCATTGAAAAAAAAATAGGTACTGAACATAGAAATGCTAATCCTACGGGTTACTACACCGTATAAAGTAATGTTTGTCCAGACGTTTAGGCAAGACGTGCTGTCTACATCTTCAGGGCGACTGAATTAGGTCCAGGTGGCCGCTGAACACAGCACGCGCCGTGAAAGCCTGAACAGTTGTGTTAAACATTGAGTTTTCGGGATGCTGTAATGGCCCGTATAAAGTACCACGAGATGGCAGGAGTTGTTTATATTCGTTGACGTTAAAAAGCGAAGATGGCGTGTAGAGTAAACCGGTTTACAAATTACGTATTTCCATCTTGCTATGAAAAGTGCTAATTCGTATCTAAAACACCCATCTGTATTCCCCCCCCCCCCCCCCCCAATGGCTCGACAGCCCCTTGAGGGCCTAGACCGCCTCATTTTTCGACGCGTCACGATCGCACACTTTAGAGACACACCACATTCGGTAGGACTCCTCTGGACGAGGGACCAGCTCGTCGCACCCATCTGGAACACTGTGCTCAATATCTAAACATTCCCCAGTGCACTTTACAGTCATTTGTCTTTACCATTACGCTCGGCAGTCCTCATTACAAATATGAACTTGTAGTATTTACGTATAAGAGACAGGGTTATCACAAGGAACGCTTACAATGTTAGGTTACATCATAGATACTATTTGCACGCCATGGAGATCGGACGGAATAGTAATTAGCATGCGCACTACGCTGTTACTCAACACCATTCCTGTCTCACGGGTATCATTTGTGTCTGATTTCGCTCGTCTGTAGTGCAGGATAATATTAAAATGGATCTTCAAGAAGTGGAATGGGGAGACATGGACTGGATTGATCTGGCTCAGGATAGGGACAGGTGGTGAGCGCTTGTGAATCCGGTAATTAATCTTCGGTTTCCATAAAATGCAGGGAACTTCTTGACTGAGTACTTGTTAGCTTCTCAGGAAGGATTCTACTCCATAGAGTTAGTTAGTTAGTTAGTTAGTTAGTAGTGCAGGTAAATGGCCTGATATTTTCGGGACACAGCATAGCGTAAACTTCCTTCTGTCCCGCCTACCCGACTCTGACCCCATTTCATTGCGTACATACGACAAATAGTGCTGCGTGTCTTACGTTATATTTACGACAATTTGCACTGTTTCGATAGCGGACCGGCCGAAGACCTAAAACCCTTACACTCCCATTTATTATGAAACCGTTGCTCTGCGTTTTTCGCACTACAGACGTCAAAACAGAAAGCTCAGCGCAGTTGAATGTCATTAGCATAAGGTGCTTGTAACTCCGATTTAACTCACCAGGGTGCGTTAAGGATGCCTCTTGTTTCAGAGGTTTAGGCAAATGAGGGTAGATGTTCTTTTGTTGGCCAGAGAGGGCGGAGTGCTACCCTTATCTGCAACCCTCAGGCCCGTCACAACAATACAAATCCGGCCAGCCGAACCACACTAACGCAGGGGCAGGAGAACACGAAATACAAATAAATAAATAAATTGTACAAGATGGAATTGAAACAGAACTCAAAGCCTGCTTCTATACTACCTACATTTATATTTCCACATAGTTATTAGTATGAGAAATGGGCCAATCATATGACGGGGTTGACACTCGCGTGATAATCCACGGCGTCTTTTATCAGAATATTTCATGATAATTAAGTCATTACAGTAGTGATCATAAGTACAGACGAACCCGGTTATAACGACATCGGTTTATACGACACCTCGTCTATAACGTCAGATATTCTGTGGTACCAATTAATTCCTCACTGTTAACCATAACATTATACTACTCGGTTATAACGACACTTGTTTATAACGACATCGGTTTATACGACACCTCGTCTATAACGTCAGATATTCTGTGGTACCAATTAATTCCTCACTGTTAACCATAACATTATACTACTCGGTTATAACGACACTTGTTTATAACGACATCGGTTTATACGACACCTCGTCTATAACGTCAGATATTCTGTGGTACCAATTAATTCGTCACTGTTAACCATAATATTATACTCCTCGGTTATAACGACACTTGTTTATAACGACATCGGTTTATACGACACCTCGTCTATAACGTCAGATATTCTGTGGTACCAATTAATTCCTCACTGTTAACCATATACTCCTCGGTTATAACAACACTCGTTTATAACGACACAAAATATTCAGTCCCTTTCATTACGTTATAACCGAGTTCGATTTTATTTCAATACTTCAGAAGGCGTAATGACTCAAATAACATTTCAAAAAGAATTCGAAAACACTGGAATGAAGTATTTTGCTGATTATAGCTGGGCGATATGTAAAGACGTCTTAAATATAGCCATTAATATCGTTACAACCTACCAGTAACCTCTAGCCATAAAATGAATGGGACTTCACTCACAAACCAAGCGTTATATATATATATATATATATATACACATACATACATATATATATATACATACAGAATTTTGTTTTAATTGTTTTTGTGAAAAAATACTTAACAACTGGTTCTGTATATTATTGTTATATCACCAACTACTACACTTTTATTTAAAAAAACACAATAAGGTTTCTTTAAAACGTTTAATAAAAACCCCTACATATGTTTTGGCTTTTCTAGGAAGCCATCTTCAGGGGTAGGGGTTTTTATTAAACGTTTTAAAGAAACCTTACTTTGTTTTTTTTTTAAATAAAAGTGCATAAGTTGGTGATATAACAATAATTAGTGAAAAATGCACGGTGAATTTAGAATAAAATTGGTTCTGTATACGTTACATCTGTCGTACACAGACCCACAGTATCGTATCATCGCCAGTTGCCGGGTTTGTAATAACTGGCGTATGATAATACTCGACACATAAAACATATTTATGCTTACAATCCATCTCTACACCCAACTTTACACACCTCGTCTCACTGGGTAATTAGTTACAGTCATAAAGCCAAAATCTGAAGAAAAAAAAAAATTTGGCACCCCCCCGGCCATTTTTTAATTTACATTCTACAAGAATATTACCTTCATTAAAGTTGCATATCTTCCCAAAATCCTATTACCATACACCATTTAAATACCACGCAGTGCGTGGCGCTATTGTCTCTGTCGCCTCGCACGTTCGCATGTCCGCCACGTTGTTATTATAGACTGTGGGAATTAGGAAATACGGTACTGGAATACCATCAAACGGTATAATATTTATAACAAGTTGTGCCAACATCGGCCTAATTCAAAAGGCGAAGTGGGGTACAAAAAGACACATACACAGAAGGATGACCTCATAAGGCTACTGTTTTTCGTTTATGGGTACAAAAAAAGTGGGTCAACAATGGAAACGCGCGCTCAATTTAGACTTCATATGCTTTGCAATTCCTTTCATGGCAATTGCTTATCGAAACTGTTGTGTTATTAGTGTTTACTTGTAGCGCACACAGTTGTATTGTTGCAAAACCAAGCACAGTAGAGATATCATAGTCAAAACTTATTCTATCTTGTATTTAATTATTTATTGTAGCGCAAATCTTCCCAACAATGATCAACATCACATTCACACGGTACATAAAATTTTCAGATTGTGGCAGCTGCATCAACTAATAACACACAAAGGTAGCAGTAAGAATTTGATAAAGAATTCCTTGAAGTTCAGTTGAGGCCCAATTACAAACGGGATTGATGCTGGTACCAGACTCGTCTGAAATCTCGGTTTGTACCAGATTACACGGCGTCATATCCCAGATGACATTTATCTTCATAATCACCTCCAATATCACCTCAACTCTCACATACATCATGAAATTCTAATTTAGACACGTAATTATGCATTATAATACGTATCGTATTGACCAACAGACTTCACCAAAACTCGTCGAATCCTCACGTATATAAAACGTACGGACGGACTGACAGACACATCCACAAACAACCCAGCCATATTATGAACGTCGTTAAAAAAAGACACATTAACAGTATTCACGGGATTAACATGATACTTATCACGCTTCGCACTGCAACATGCAAATTAACAGCGCGTCCCTGTGTTGCGTAAATCCGATATCAGAGATGAAAGAAAAATCATAACAACCTCTCTGTTTATTATTTTAGTAATAAACTCACCCATTAGCTCTTCCTGGGGCAGACAATTGTATTAGTGGGATTATTTCAACCCAGAATTGGGTCGCTGATGTAATGAGTCCGATCTACCATTGGATGAAAATCAGCATGGAATTCAGCATCCTAAAACATCCATCTTCAGGTTCCTCCAACCCCATGATACACTGAAATAAAAAAAAATCCATTTAATCACTGTACTATTGACACCAAGAAGAGAGAACTTAATTAAAAAATGAATTACTATAATCCTACAGGGTGATTCATTCAAAATCCTAATATCAAACTCTGCGGAAACTCTTGTTTCTCAAAACATGTTCAATATAATTGAAAGATCAAGGCTGAGGTTTTCTGGGATGTGGCACCGAGTATGTGGTCAATCGGTGTCAAATGTTTTGGAAAAACTTGCTCCATCCATCTTCAGGGCAGAAGTGGAAATGAATGTAGCAGGTTCCTCCAACCGGTTGACATTCAGCCACCGAACTACACACAGTCACATTCCAGATATCCGCGATATTATTATTATTTACCTCCACCAGAACCTCAAATCTCACACGGATGTAATCAGAAAAAAAAACTGAGACACATCCAGCGTGTCTTTCAACACGGATTTATGTTTTATTTTCAGTAAGGTCACCAATAGAATATTTAGTATTTATGCATGACATTAAAAAGATCACCCTGTATATACAATAAATCTCTTCACAAACAGCAATACCACTGACAAAAAACCAAGCAGGAACTGTGACAAGTAATATAAGATAAGTTATATTATTTTACAACTATCTTTCAACTGCAGAGATAGACAAGCAAGAGCAGGATGAAGAATTGGAAGGTAGCGGAAGTAATCTGATGCAAGGTGCTATACCGGAAACTTTACGTAACTTGTACCGTGTACATTTGTCTGCATAACATATATGTACTATACTGGAATTTGACTGCATAAACTAAGAAGTACTGAAACATGAGACACGACAGACGGTGACCAGATCGACATTCGAAACAAAAAATACTCCCCAAATACAAGTCTAACGTTGCTCACTTCCAATTAGCTGAGCCATAAAAATCGTCATGCTAGATATAAAGACAAAGCTTAAGTTAAATCTATGGAAACCATAAAAGCATAGGTGTGAGTGGAGGTATAGCTCCGATAATTCTTAACTTCGGCACTATATGGGACGAGTTGTCAGCCTCACACCCTAGCCGGTTTATCCCCGCGGAAAGAGCATCTGGTAGGCATTGACAAGAGGACGGGTGGGCCCCAGAGTCGGTTTGGAAGTTTTGGAAAAGAGACAAACCCTTTTCCCTTGCTGGGAATCGAACCACGATTCCTCGGACTCCAGACCGAAGCGCAGTCGCTATACCCATTACGCCAGTGTAGCGCACGGTCGTAAAGACATACCGTAGCTCATAAGATTGCGATTATCGGCGTCAGCCACACAGCAGAGTTCGGGAAAGACTGCTAAAAAGGTCTGATATTTCGTAACAAGCAGTGGCGGTTTGTTAGTCCTACGGCCCTACGGTCCGCTGTCGGTGACCGCTTACTGAAGATATTCGTAACTACTGTCCACGGACTGAGGGTGTCTGAGAGCAGGGCGAGCTCAGGAGCGAATTTTGAGCTGAGGAGCGAATTTTGGACTGAGGAGAGAATTTTGAACTGATGAGCGAATTTTGGGCTGAGGAGAGAATTTTGAGCTAATGAGCGAATTTTGGGCTGAGGAGAGAATTTTGAGCTGAGGAGCGAATTTTGAGCTAACGAGCGAATTTTGAGCTGACGAGCGAATTTTGAGCTGAGGAGCGAATTTTGATATGAGTTGCTGAAAGTAAAAGAAGACTGGAGAAAATTACATAATGAGGAGCGTCATGATTTGTACTCTTTACCAAATGTTATTTAGACGATGGAATAAAAAGTGGATGAGAGTAGTGGGACATGTAGAATGCATGGGAGAGATGAGAAATTCATGTAAGTTTTCAGTGGGAATAAATGAAGGGAAAGACAGTTTGGAAACGCAAGGATAGGTGGATAGGCAATATTAAATGGAAGGGTGTGATGGTTTGGATCAGATTCATCTGGCAGAGGACACACATCGATGTTTGGCTATTCCGAACACGGTAAACTTCCGGTTCACCCCGAAGAAGGACTACCCTTCACGTGGTTAAAAGAGTATAGGCATATCACACATGAAAATATACTGGAACAGTACTGGAGCGCACGTATTTTCAGACAGTAGTTTGGAACAGTACTGGAGCGCACGTATTTTCAGACAGTAGTTTGGAACAGTACTGGAGCACACGTATTTTCAGACAGTAGTTTGGAACAGTACTGGAGCGCACGTATTTTCAGACAGTAGTTTGGAACAGTACTGGAGCGCACGTATTTTCAGACAGTAGTTCGGAACAGTACTGGAGCGCACGTATTTTCAGACAGTAGTTTGCAACAGTACTGGAGCGCACGTATTTTCAGACAGTAGTTTGGAACAGTACTGGAGCACACGTATTTTCAGACAGTAGTTTGGATCAGTACTGGAGCGCACGTATTTTCAGACAGTAGTTTGGAACAGTACTGGAGCGCACGTATTTTCAGACAGTAGTTCGGAACAGTACTGGAGCGCACGTATTTTCAGACAGTAGTTTGCAACAGTACTGGAGCGCACGTATTTTCAGACAGTAGTTTGGAACAGTACTGGAGCACACGTATTTTCAGACAGTAGTTTGCAACAGTACTGGAGCACACGTATTTTCAGACAGTAGTTTGGAACAGTACTGGAGCACACGTATTTTCAGACAGTAGTTTGCAACAGTACTGGAGCGCACGTATTTTCAGACAGTAGTTCGGAACAGTACTGGAGCGCACGTATTTTCAGACAGTAGTTTGGAACAGTACTGGAGCACACGTATTTTCAGACAGTACTTCGGAACAGTACTGGAGCGCACGTATTTTCACACAGTAGTTTGGAACAGTCCTGGAGCACACGTATTTTCAGACAGTAGTTTCCCTTTAATTTGAAGAAAAATCGTGCGTCCAGGAAAGGTTGAAGTCCAGAATTTCAGTCAAAAGTATGTCCACGTTTCATCGCTGAAATCATTCGCGGTATAACGTTCCGTAAACATAATTAGATATTAAAGAGATCAAATAATTTTAGTTCTGTATTTATTTTTCGTACGGTTGAGTACAGCGTGTTTGAGAAATCCGACAACGTTTAACCTGTGTTTAAAACAACTTTTTTTTTGCGTATAATTCATTCTTACATCCTTGTCCAATTACCTCGTCAATTTACGTACAAACCCCATCAACTATTTTCATGACAATCAAACACAACCATCGCAGCGGCCTACGACATTCTCCTTCGACGCCCATATTCTCTGGCCTTCCATATAACCTTCCAAATTCTCATGATATTGTACAAACTCTACAGTCTGCAAAATTTTATGCTTTATCATGAAGATGGAGGCAGCGGACTCCTCCGAAAAGTTGGTACCTATCTACTAACTACACAGCATCACACCCCAGAAGATTATCATCTCGGTACCGACCACAATTACAACCTCAAAACTCAGCACTGTATCAGCTAACAACCAATCCGTTTTACAGGTCTAAATCTTGATTTACAGCGCGGTGACAGATCGGTGTTCAGTGTCACGACACAGTATAAGTACTGCCTCCATCTTCAGGTTTAACCCTAAAGATGGCGACAGTGTGTTCAGCCAGAAAATTGTTGCCCATTCCTCAAACTAAACGGTGTCGCAGCCCACAAGACCATTACACAAACCAACCAATTAATATTTAATTACTTAATCGTGTGGAAAAGCAGGTAAGTACATTATTTAACCGTTCCACTGTCGAATCTTTCCAAACCCAATATGCACTACCAACTGATACAGAAAATTCCTCTATTTTCTCTACAGCATAAACAGTCACGAAACATGTAGTATCAACGTATACACAGAAGGTACGAAAAATATAATTGTACGTACTGGAGACGAACGTATTTGTGGCTGGCATTACAGACGTAATAAACAGTCGGGGTTGACAGTGAAAGAGTCAAAACACACTCAAAATTGGTACAAATGTTCCGTTCATAATGCACTGTGTGGTTTAGAACAAGTAGAACCTTCGCAGTTCAAAACAGCATAATGTCTAACCGTTTAAATCCAAATGGCAAATTTGTGTACAACCTACTTCAATACGAAAAAAAAAAAATCTTAAGTCTCTCACACTTTACCTATGTGCTCCCTACATTACAACAAACAGCAGTTATTACGCTACACATGATATAACAGGTTAGTGTCTATAATCGAGACGAAGTATGTTTACTGCGCGGTACGAGCTGAGTCTTTAAATATAATTCAGATGAATTTTATGCTGCAAAACTTGAAATAAAAACAGGCATCTCACAAAGAAACAAAGTGCTACCCCCTTACACTTGTCTTAGCCCTCATCCTTATGCGCCCCACCGCAGACATACACTTTGCATCACACAAGCAGCCAACCCCTATCACCACTGCACAAAACTCATCTCAGCACTGAACACTCTGCTCTGGTCCAGGCGTTAAAATCCGCTCACTCTGCCATGCGCACAAACTTACCCTTCCCCTCGCCTCTGTATATTTGACCTAAAAACTCATACCATCAAGATTCATAGCATCCCATTCCACGTGCGAATAT
>JAJKFL010000008.1:7564435-7844435 GCA_021186555.1 Reticulitermes speratus
TATGCCTTCATGGAGTCGACTAGGACAAATTTACCTTTACCTGAATATACGGAGTCTTAAATCAGAAAGTTTTAAAGTTGAAGTTTCTTCTACTGTTCTGAAGACCAGAACATTTAGTGGCGAAAGAGATAATTTGCGGGTAACATAAATATGGTTAAGCAGACAGACACGCTTCCCATCAGGCAGCAGTGAGCTACCGATCTACATACCTATCAGAAACACTAATCTGCATGGAAAATTTTTCAACAAACATTTACATTTTGTCTGTCAATTAAATGGGATGAGGGAAAACGGTATCGTACCCCTAACTCGCAGTAAAAGCGTTCCTATGTATCAATTACTTGCTTCGTATCGTATGGACGCACGGACACAGCATGACATTTCGCCACTCAGAGACGAAGCACTAACCACAGTCGACAGGTAATTATTTCAAACATTAATGGCGCACAGTTTTGCTTTTAGTTGATTTGTTCTGAAAATGTGTCTCAAGGACTTGGGGGAAAAGACAGTAACAAAATCAATGTCGTATTCGTAATAAATCAAACATCACTGTCTCCTCGAAATTGACGCCGTGTTGTTTGAGAGACAGGTATAGTCTTGGCGGAGGAATTTGCAGCCTCTATCTCTACAAGAGTTTCGTACAAATTTAGCAAACTACACGGCGTCATGTCACACAGGACATTTGTCTTCATAGTCATCGACGTGTGGATCATATAACTCAAATTAAGAACAGATTAATTTCCGAAAATGCTACCTACGAAAAATTCATATTAACTTAAACACAAACAGCAATTTTATCTTAGCTATTGTATGTTTCAGGATATCAAAACAACACAGATTGTTCAACTTTAATACAATTTTTAACAACCAACAACCACAATTTTTAACTTTTAAACTTTTATTTGTTTTAAACAGTGTATCTGAACAATTGTAAAGAACTCACTTAAATAATTGTGCCAGTTGGTGTAACTAGAGTGCGATTTTAGATAATGTGTCCCTGAAGATGAACCCAGGTTAGGGGTTCGAAACATGTAGGACGGTGAAAGTGCAACAAATAGTGTGATTAAATTGTACATTTTGTCGGACTTTAAATATAAAGTTACAATGTACGGTATGAACAATATTAATGTTGGAACATTCTCGGTTATCCTCTCACCAGGTGTCGTCAGTAAATATTTACCATTCGATACGGTGCAACATACCACAAAATGTGAATCTTCATACATGTGACTTCTTCAAAAACAATAGCGGCCAATACCTCTCAAGGTCTCCGATTTTCTGAGATTCCTAATTTCTTTATAGACACTTCGTAGGACACCTTATCAGGGTGATCGGCTGACCGCAAGATCTATATACAGGACTATATAAACAGAGGAAACAAGCTGACATACATCGATGCTCCGTGTGGGGCTTCGAACCAACGTTCCCAGTGGGCCGTGCCATGGTTCAGGCGGTTAGTCGCCGGCCTCTCACCACGGAGGCCCGGGTTCGATCCCAGGTCAAGTCCATGTGAGATTTGTGGTGGACAAAGTGGCACTAGGACAGGTTTTTCTCCGAGTTGTCGGTTTTCCCCTGTCAATTTCATTCCACTGGTGCTCCATTACTTGTAAAAATTGGTAAAAAACTGTTCATCTTCATCACAGGGTTGCACAAAAAGCCTTAAGGCTGCGGTGCGTCCGTAGCATCAGCTGCGGGGCCCCCTCACCACAAAAAAAAAAAAAAAGTTCCCAGTGGCAGAGCAGTGGCACAGAGCAAAACGCTTAGCTACCGCAGGCAGTGAGGGGCGCGCGGTGGCGCAGTTGGTTGAGGCACTACGCAACAAACCGGAACGTCGCGGGTTCGATTCCCGATGGTGTCATGGTGTCGTTTCTGTCGCACTATGGCCCTGGGGTCGACTCAGCCTCTAACATAAATTAATACCAGGAATATTTCCTGGGGGGTAAAGGCGGCAGGTGCGTAGGGCTGACAACCTTACCACCTTCATGTGCCGATTGTCTATAAATCTGGGAGCCTCAACCTCCTGGAACCCTAAGGGTCTGTCTAGGCCTGTAATGGGATTGCTTTACCGCAGGCAGTGCGATCGGCAGCATAACACACTGCAGTCGTATAAAGTGGACTGTAGCATTAACACTGCAGTCGTATAAAGTGGACTGTAGCATTAACACTGCAGTCGTATAAAGTGGACTGTAGCATTAACACACTGCAGTCGTATAAAGTGGACTGTAGCATTAACACACTGCAGTCGTATAAAGTGGACTGTAGCATTAACACTGCAGTCGTATAAAGTGGACTGTAGCATTAACACACTGCAGTCGTATAAAGTGGACTGTAGCATTAACAACTCAGTCTAAGTGGACGTAGCTAAATGGTCGTATAAAGTGGACTGTAGCATTAACACTGCAGTCGTATAAAGTGGACTGTAGCATTAACACACTGCAGTCGTATAAAGTGGACTGTAGCATTAACACTGCAGTCGTATAAAGTGGACTGTAGCATTAACACTGCAGTCGTATAAAGTGGACTGTAGCATTAAACACTGCAGTCGTATAAAGTGGACTGTAGCATTAACACACTGCAGTCGTATAAAGTGGACTGTAGCATTAACACACTGCAGTCGTATAAAGTGGACTGTAGCATTAACACACTGCAGTCGTATAAAGTGGACTGTAGCATTAACACACTGCAGTCGTATAAAGTGGACTGTAGCATTAACACACTGCAGTCGTATAAAGTGGACTGTAGCATTAACACACTGCAGTCGTATAAAGTGGACTGTAGCATTAACACACTGCAGTCGTATAAAGTGGACTGTAGCACTTAACACACTGCAGTCGTATAAAGTGGACTGTAGCACTAACACACTGCATCGTATAAAGTGGACTGTAGCATTAACACACTGCACTCGTATAAAGTGGACTGTAGCATTAACACACTGCAGTCGTATAAAGTGGACTGTAGCATTAACACACTGCAGTCGTATATAAGTGGACTGTAGCATTAACACACTGCAGTCGTATAAAGTGGACTGTAGCATTAACACACTGCAGTCGTATAAAGTGGACTGTAGCATTAACACACTGCAGTTGTATAAAGTGGACTGTAGCATTAACACACTGCAGTCGTATAAAGTGGACTGTAGCATTAACACACTGCAGTCGTATAAAGTGGACTGGCATTAACTGCAGTGTATAAGTGGACTGTGCTTAACACTGCAGTCGTATAAAGTGGACTGTAGCATTAACACACTGCAGTCGTATAAAGTGGACTGTAGCATTAACACACTGCAGACTGCAGTCGTATAAAGTGGACTGTAGCATTAACACACTGCAGTCGTATAAAGTGGACTGTAGCATTAACACACTGCAGTCGTATAAAGTGGACTGTAGCATTAACACACTGCAGTCGTATAAAGTGGACTGTAGCATTAACACACTGCAGTCGTATAAAGTGGACTGTAGCATTAACACACTGCAGTCGTATAAAGTGGACTGTAGCATTAACACACTGCATCTTATAAAGTGGACTGTAGCATTAACACACTGCAGTCGTATAAAGTGGACTGTAGCATTAACACACTGCAGTCGTATAAAGTGGACTGTAGCATTAACACACTGCAGTCGTATAAAGTGGACTGTAGCATTAACACACTGCAGTCGTATAAAGTGGACTGTAGCATTAACACACTGCAGTCGTATAAAGTGGACTGTAGCATTAACACACTGCAGTCGTATAAAGTGGACTGTAGCATAACACACTGCAGTCGTATAAAGTGGACTGTAGCATTAACACACTGCAGTTGTATAAAGTGGACTGTAGCATTAACACACTGCAGTCGTATAAAGTGGACTGTAGCATTAACACACTGCAGTCGTATAAAGTGGACTGTAGCATTAACACACTGCAGTCGTATAAAGTGGACTGTAGCATTAACACACTGCAGTCGTATAAAGTGGACTGTAGCATTAACACACTGCAGTCGTATAAAGTGGACTGTAGCATTAACACACTGCAGTCGTATAAAGTGGACTGTAGCATTAACACACTGCAGTCGTATAAAGTGGACTGTAGCATTAACACACTGCAGTCGTATAAAGTGGACTGTAGCATTAACACACTGCAGTCGTATAAAGTGGACTGTAGCATTAACACACTGCAGTCGTATAAAGTGGACTGTAGCATTAACACACTGCAGTCGTATAAAGTGGACTGTAGCATTAACACACTGCAGTCGTATAAAGTGGACTGTAGCATAACACACTGCAGTCGTATAAAGTGGACTGTAGCATTAACACACTGCAGTTGTATAAAGTGGACTGTAGCATTAACACACTGCAGTCGTATAAAGTGGACTGTAGCATTAACACACTGCAGTCGTATAAAGTGGACTGTAGCATTAACACACTGCAGTCGTATAAAGTGGACTGTAGCATTAACACACTGCAGTCGTATAAAGTGGACTGTAGCATTAACACACTGCAGTCGTATAAAGTGGACTGTAGCATTAACACACTGCAGTCGTATAAAGTGGACTGTAGCATTAACACACTGCAGTCGTATAAAGTGGACTGTAGCATTAACACACTGCAGTCGTATAAAGTGGACTGTAGCATTAACACACTGCAGTCGTATAAAGTGGACTGTAGCATTAACACACTGCAGTCGTATAAAGTGGACTGTAGCATTAACACACTGCAGTCGTATAAAGTGGACTGTATCATTAACACACTGCAGTCGTATAAAGTGGACTATAGCATTAACACACTGCAGTCG
The DNA here is from genome assembly GCA_021186555.1 of Reticulitermes speratus. Taxonomy (NCBI): domain Eukaryota; kingdom Metazoa; phylum Arthropoda; class Insecta; order Blattodea; family Rhinotermitidae; genus Reticulitermes; species Reticulitermes speratus. Next base: position 7,569,206 of record JAJKFL010000008.1, read on the forward strand.
TATAAAGTGGACTGTAGCACTAACACACTGCAGTCGTATAAAGTGGACTGTAGCATTAACACACTGCAGTCGTATAAAGTGGACTGTAGCATTAACACACTGCAGTCGTATAAAGTGGACTGTAGCATTAACACACTGCAGTCGTATAAAGTGGACTGTAGCATTAACACACTGCAGTCGTATAAAGTGGACTGTAGCATTAACACACTGCAGTCGTATAAAGTGGACTGTATCATTAACACACTGCAGTCGTATAAAGTGGACTGTAGCATTAACACACTGCAGTCGTATAAAGTGGACTGTAGCATTAACACACTGCAGTCGTATAAAGTGGACTGTAGCATTAACACACTGCAGTCGTATAAAGTGGACTGTAGCATTAACACACTGCAGTCGTATAAAGTGGACTGTAGCATTAACACACTGCAGTCGTATAAAGTGGACTGTAGCATAACACACTGCAGTCGTATAAAGTGGACTGTAGCATTAACACTGCAGTCGTATAAAGTGGACTGTAGCATTAACACACTGCAGTCGTATAAAGTGGACTGTAGCATTAACACACTGCAGTCGTATAAAGTGGACTGTAGCATTAACACACTGCAGTCGTATAAAGTGGACTGTAGCATTAACACACTGCAGTCGTATAAAGTGGACTGTAGCATTAACACACTGCAGTCGTATAAAGTGGACTGTAGCACTAACACACTGCAGTCGTATAAAGTGGACTGTAGCATTAACACACTGCAGTCGTATAAAGTGGACTGTAGCATTAACACACTGCAGTCGTATAAAGTGGACTGTAGCATTAACACAACAATAACTGTATCCCTGTCTGAAGTTATTCGAACTGACAGCGAGCATTCGATGTTGGGAGTCAGGTGTGACACGCAAAGGCACTGACACACACTACGTCAAGAGGAATTAACAAAGTTATAAAAATCAGCCATAATTTCACGTGTTCCCACACGCACTGCAAATCTGAAAGCTTCGCTGTCATTTATTATAAAACTGGGGCTTTAGAAATAACATGTGACAGAAGATAAGTCGAGAGAAAAATTTTTTGTGCGGGGAAAGTTTATAACGAAATGGAATATGCTCTTTTCGGACGCTTTTTTCGCAAAAATTGCGAAAAAGCGACTACTAGCTTCGTCATGTCTGTCTGTCCGTCCGTCCGCATGGAACAACTCGGCTCCCACTGGACGGATCTTCATGAAATTTGATATTTCAGTACTTTTCGAAAATCTGTCGAGAAAATTCCGAGATAGCAGCAACACTGGTACAACTTGACCCGTGAAGATGGGACCGATACGTTGTCCCGAAACGTCGGTAAATAATTACCACACGACGCCGTGTAACTACCCAGAAGACCACAGATTTCATCAACATCGCGGCGTAAGCCTGAAATCAACTTACGTAAGATTCTGAAATTTTGGACGGAAATAGAACAGATTTTGGATAAATACGAAGCATTGCCACCGTGCTAAGTCCACATGTAAATTACTGTTTAATGGTAATAACTAGAGAATAATTGGCGCTAAGCATGTAAGATTTGGTACGACGACACATCATAAACATACTTACACATTACGTAATTACAAATATATGTGACGGTGAGAAACTTCAGGTAAAAAATAAAATTCTCCCTGTCCATGCTATGAAGGCATATAAAGGAAGAAGAGGTACAGCTCCACTCATTCTCAACCCCGGCACTACATGGAGGGGAGTGGCCAACTTCACGCCCCAGCCGCGTTACACCCGTTAAAGAACACCCGGTACCCATTGAATAGGAGGCCGATTGGGGCGCCAGAGGCGGTCTGGAGGTTTTGGAGAAGAGAACAGTGTCTTGCCTTTACCGGGATTCCAACGCCGAACCATCCAGTCCGTAGTTTGTCACAGTACTGGCTACGACATCCCGGTTACGACTGTGAGAAACTTTGAGGTTTAATCGGTGGGACTTAAATTTGGCAGAATTTTGACTGAAAGACTTGTACTTAAATTATTCAATTACGGTTTAAGTAAGAAATTTATAATTTTTAATAGTAGAGAGAACCCTGGACAGGCCCTGAGGATTCCAGGAGGTTGAGGCTTCCAGATTTCAAGAAGGTGGTAAGGTTGTCAGCCCTACGCACCGACTGCTTTTACCCCCCCAGGAAATACCCCTGGTACTCATTTCTGTTAGAGGCTGAGTCGACCCCAGGGCGATAATGCGGCCCGAAGGATTATGACACATTCGGGAATCGAACCCGCGACCTTCCGACTTGTAGTGCAGTGCCTCAACCAACTGCGCCATCGCGTGCCTCCGATATATAAGTAGGCTTTATGAGTCCTGCTGAGAAATCCTTGCTTTATTTCCGCTAATTAATGTGATGTCAAGACGCGACTACATCCTTCAGTTAGTACACCCCTGAACCCAGGATCGTTCCGGATCGACCAAGAGAACCTTCGCGCCTTACCCTTTTACTCGGCCTTTAATCTGCTAAAATAGAGGCCCGGCCTATTTGGCACCTTTTCGCGTCACAGTTGCTTACTGCCAATTTCCGTGACCAGTTAATGAAGGTTGTCCCCGACTTCTCAACTAAACAAACCACAGATCGATTCCTGATTCTGTAATCCCATTTCCTTAAAGATTAATTTTGACGTACCATTACCGTGTTTCGGCACCACCGCTCATGCATACGCCACGCCGAGTTTTCTTTCACATATTCCCTACAAGAATATTACAAAATGAGCGCATAAAAGTGAGGTACATTAGACTAAATCATCTAAAGAACTGATAATCACATAAATACAGCGAATCGGAAGTGGGACCTACATGTTAAATTGCTGATGAAATATCATTTTGAAGACTATTTTATAAAATGTGACGCCGTGTAGTTTGGTAGATATTCACCGAAGTTTCAGGAAAACATGCCACCTCCCTCATTATCTATTCTTCTACCCCGAAAATGGAGGCAGCATATTTCTCCGAAACGTCTGTAAATTTCTGCCGGACTACTTGGCCTCACATGTTCAGAGTTACTGCTGTGATAACCTCCAACATAGAATTCAGTTTTTACAGCTCCATCACCATAAATCCGCGCCCTACCCCACAAAACCTGTATATCATCAGCCAACATAAACATGGCCTACAGAACTAGTGTATTTCAAACTTCACCTAGTCAAGCCATTCCCCGCATTTTGTTGAATCCAACCGTCTCTTATTACATTCTCAACAGTTTATCAAGGTGGGCCGCGATAGCTCAGTCGGTATAGCGACTCGCTACGGGCTGGACGGTACGGGAATCGAATCCCGGTGGGGGCGAGATATTCCGTACCCGTCCAGAACGGCCCTGGAGCCTACCCAGCCTCCTATATAATGAGTACCAGGTCTCTTTCCCGGGGGTAAAGCGACCGGGACGTGGAGTTGACAACCCACCCTCATCTAGTGCCAGGGTTAAAGAACTAGTAGAGCCATACCTCTACTCCCCCTCTGGGCCTTCATGGCCTGTTCTAGGGAGAAATTTACCTTTTATCAGCAGACCTTAAAGAAGCCAGAAGTATCTAGTACCCACCCTCAGGCAGTCCAAGACGACTGCTTTACCCTTGAAGATGGGACCGATAGGTTGTCCCGAAACGTCGGTATGGAATTACCATTCTACACTGCGTAAAATCCCAAAAGAGCGCATATCTCATTTACATCGCGGAGTAAGCCTGAAATCACGCAAGAATGAGTTAAGGTATACCTTCAATTCCCCCATAAGCCTTCGCAGGAAAATCCCTGACTTCAGGCTTCCGCCGCGATGTTGATGAGATCTGCGCTCTTCTGGGGTATTACGCGGCGTCGAGTGGTAATCATTTACCGACGTTTCCGGACAACCTATCGGTCCCATACTCAAGGGTCATGGACAAATTTCATTTTCGTCAAGAGGACATTGACTGTCTTCTGTCGCTCAAACAAGTGATCGCGTGTTTGAACTCCACCAGAATCATGGATTTAATTCCGCGTTTTGTACATTTATCTGCCGCGTGCACGCAGAGGTCTGGCGATCTCTAAGGACCCTGCCTAATATCCAATATTCATGATTTCAGCATTTAATTCTTAAGTGTAACCATAATCGTCACTTTCGGGGAGGGGGCACGGGGGTGCAAATGCCCCCCTCATTATTTTCTCTATCTAACAATAATTTTTCAGCTACTGAGTTCAAGAGGTGCGAATAAAAAAATTGGGGTGAGAGTGGGGGAAACGTGTGTGTGTGTATATATATATACAGGGCATACACAAAAGAATGGTGCGATATCAATAGTGAAAAAACAGAAAAACCGCACCATTCTTTTGTGTATGCCCTGTATTAAGGACTGGTTCAAACCAATGTTCCCCTTCTTCTTCATTTGTCTCCTTGACTTGACTCCTAATACCCATGGTCAATTTTGCCCCCCCTCTCCAATCTTAGTAGCCAAGTTACGCCTATGAGTAGAACAGACTACACAGCCCTAAAGGCTTAGTAACGGACCACACAATATGACACTCTATAAATTTCCACAGACAGTGTAAGGTCACATACAGCGGGCTGACGTCACTAACTGCATCGGCCTTTATCACGGGTTTCGAAATAAACAGCTGTATGTCAAAGCAAAGAAACAAAGGATATGTACAACAAACGCAGAGGCTTACCTACTTTGTTTTTCTGCATGGATACCTTCGTGTCCTAAACTCGATTTAATTTCCTATATAGGATCGGCTTTCATCTGCCAGCATAAACGAATGCTGCTGTGGTAGTTCTGTGTGCGAAATCGATAAAATTCGGAGGCATGACGAGGCGCCTCCCTAACACGGTGGCTGCCGCGTAAACTAAGGGCGGCTCCGTGACACAAAATCTCCAGATTGGGGCCAGAAAAAGATATATCGTCGATCAGGAGCGCACCCACGGGGGAGGAGGGCTGCCGGGCTGCAGCCCCCCCCCCAAACCCCCAAAACCGAAATTTAAAAAAAACACAGATTTTGTAAACATTATGATATCAAAAGTTTTATACGTGATTTCCCCTTCAGCCGAAATCAGCCACTGAAGTCGGCTGATGACTAGTACATTGGAATTTTGAAAAATAAATTAATAAAATTAAAATAACAATAAGATATGACACTGTGATTGAGTCACGGAACATGTAGTTATATTTATATGTATATAAATGTAGTTGTGGACAGTGTTGTGTTGTGCTTACGACATGATTTTTATAACATAATTTTTAAAATCAAACATAAATTATATATAGACTCAGGGTCAGTCCCCCCACCCCCCAAGGAAAAATTCTGGGTGCGAACCTGTCGTCGACTGCCGCTTAACCTGCCTAAATAGGAAAATAGTGGGACGGCAGCTAATTCAAAAGCCAGCTTTATCCGCATAAAAATACATAAAATAGAAACTAAGAAACATGCAACATACAGTGAAGATTCATAACAGGTCTTTACTAAGGACAATAATGACTAATCGGGTTGCACGGTCCGGGGTTCAAATCCTGGCAAGAGAACGAGGTTTTATCTTCTCCAAAACGTCCACACCGACTCTGGGGCCCGCCCAGCCTCCTATTCTATGAGTACCGGGGTCCTTATAGGGGGTAAAGCGGCCAGGACGTGAACTTGACCGCTCATCTTCATCTAGCTCAGAGGTTAAGAATGAGTGAAGCTATACTTCTACGCCCCTTACACGCCTTCATCGAGTGGGCAGGAACAAGTTTTTTAATAACTATTTTGACAGATTTTCAAGAAACAGGAAAAATTTTGAAAACCATTTTTTGTTCGCTTCTCCTGTAAAATTGATATTTTGTGGATAGTCCCCTTTTTAAAAAATAGGGACGATAATATTTACACGAATTTTGAGCTTCAAAAGAATAAAAAATTATTCTTTGCTTGAATAATTTTTCCGAATTGACTCAAAGAAGCGTTAGTGTGGGCTAACCATCGTAATTTTCATCAAAGAGCGGCGTAAGTGCTTCAGGGTTACCCCGCAGTAAGTCCTTGTGCCACTCTTACTCTCAGGTGTAGGTGTGACACGCACTGTGCGCAGCACAATGGCCGTCCAGATGAAATGTTGGGATTGTAATTGCCACATTAGATGGCTCTCTGGGAGACAGAAATAGGGGGTGGTGAGTTCGAGAGGCGGTACAGGGTAAGGGATGACGTAGCACCACATGGTGGAGTTCTGCTGTCTGTTTATGTCGCGTTCATGACCGAGGTTTCGGAATCAGATGAATACAGACAGATCGGTCAGTTAGTAAAGTGACTCAATGTGGGTGGCCTGGACAATGGGGGCTTGATATCGGAAATTAACAGGAATTGTTCCTTCGGCCGCATCCCAGGGGATAAGGCGACCAGAATGTAAAGCTAACTAACCAACCAACCAACCAACTAAGCCCATGGAGCACAGTCCTTCTTGAGAAACTAACAGTTTCTCAGCTAATCAAAAATTCCCCACATTTTATGAAACCCGAAGGTTCATTACCATGTAAATTTTTATTGCCAACCACTGCACAATAATTCTATTTACTCCTACATGTTTCGGCTAACCACCGCAGCCATCATCAGCCAGTCACTTTTCACAGAAGTGCGCAGCGTACAGTATGTCATTGAATGGTAATTTGTACATTAATTATTTACAGCAGCAGGCACTACATAGTAACAATAATTTCATGTGGTTTATATTATGTATTTTATTAAAATATAGTATGTTAATATGTAAATACAAAATATAAAAGTCTATCTCCAAACCTCCTGCACTGCAAATAACTTATATTTTGGTACGGTGGACACCCCAGGCTGTGGTATCTGATGTTTATTCCATGAGTAATAGTTCTGTACTTCACCATGTAAGAAACAGCCCCCCATTTGTCCGAATCCTGAGCCAGATCAATCTCGTCCACGGCCCCCATCCTATTCCTTCAAGATCCATTTTAATATCATCCCATCTATGCCTACGTCTTTCAAGTAATCTCTTTCCCACAGGCTTCCCCACCAAAACAATATATGCACATCTCTTCTCCCCCAAACGTGCCACATGCCTTGCCTATCTCGTTTTTCTTGGTTTGATCATCTTAATGTTTTTCGGTGAGGAGTACAGAGCGTGAAGCTAGCTAAGGTTAGATATGCTTGAAGATGCACAGTGCCAGGAGGTGACAGCAGGTTTTTTTGGCAAAGGGTCCATATGAACAGCAAGGACAAACTTCGAAGTCACTCCTCTTCATCCTTCGAAGTCACTCCTCTTCATCCTTCGAAGTCACTCCTCTTCATCCTTCGAAGTCACTCCTCTTCATCCTTCCAAGTCACTCCTCTTCATCCTTCCAAGTCACTCCTCTTCATCCTTCGAAGTCACTCCTCTTCATCCTTCCAAGTCACTCCTCTTCATCCTTCCAAGTCACTCCTCTTCATCCTTCCAAGTCACTCCTCTTCATCCTTCGAAGTCACTCCTCTTCATCCTTCCAAGTCACTCCTCTTCATCCTTCCAAGTCACTCCTCTTCATCCTTCGAAGTCACTCCTCTTCATCCTTCGAAGTCACTCCTCTTCATCCTTCGAAGTCACTCCTCTTCATCCTTCGAAGTCACTCCTCTTCATCCTTCCAAGTCACTCCTCTTCATCCTTCGAAGTCACTCCTCTTCATCCACACAGAACTGTAGACTTTTAACTAATGTCTGTGTGCACAGACAGAATGAAGTTACGGAATTAAGGATTTAAAAAAACGCTTAGGGTCAACAAAAGAAAAGACAATTCATAAATTCTTCCTCCTTTTAAAAATATGGCGTTGTAGTCTGTGATACCGTGTTTAGAAGAAATGTGCTGTCTCCATCTTCAGGGTAAAACCTCCTTCTACACTCTGCATTGTCACGTAACTCACTTCCACATTACAAATTACAGGTAAAATTGTCCCTGTGCGTTGTGGAGCACTAGCAACGAAGGCATATGGGGAAGTGGAGATATAGCTCCATGTATTTTTAACCTCAGCAGTAGGTGGAGGTGAGCAGTTAGCTTCCAGCATCGCCGCTTTACTACCAGGCCTAAGATACTCATTCAATTTGGGCCCCAAAGCTGGTCTTGACGCTTTGGAAAAGAAATAAAAATTATTGCTCATGTCGGGAACAGAACCAGCATTCCTCGCTCGTCCAAGATAAAGCCTAGTCACTACACATACTGAGCTAGTCCCTCACTCGCCATAATGAGTAATTCTGCGCGATTATGTAAACCCGCAAATGAGCGTTTAATATATCCAAAAAACTACTAGATAAGCCAATTATCGGAGAGGAAATCGATCCGTCATCGAATTACGATCTTCTTTGATACTTACTCACCTAGATCTAGTGCACAGGTTAAGAATGGGTGGAGCCATTGACGCACCCAAGAGGAGAGGGCTGCCGTGCTGCAGTCCTCTCACCTACCCCACGAGCAAAATTAAAAAAAAAAAAAAAAAACAGATTTTGTAGACACGAAGATATTAGAGAGTTTACGTAATATACGAGTACACTTCAACCGAAATCAGCTGATGACTGGTACATTGGAATACTGAAAAATGTAATAAAAACTTACAAATATGTAGATGTTCTTTGTTTTTCAGTTAGTTTTAATATTCCCTGTAATCTAACTAGATGTCGGCTAGGAGATTTTAAAATTATTTTCATAACATGGTTTTTTAAAATTAAACATAAATTATATATAGTCTCAGGGTCAGCACCCCCCCCCCCAAAGAAAAATTCTGGCCTTAGGGTCAGCCCTCACCCCCACTCCCAAAGAAAAATTGTGGGTGCGCCTATAGATGGAGCCTAGCTTCTACTCCACCTATATGCCTTCATGGCGTGGACAGAGACAACTTTACTACCTACCTCTAGTACTTTACAGATTAGGAATTCCCTAGCCTGTTTGCATTGCGAGGTAACATGTGTATTTCTTGGGGGTACAGCAAGGAACCTCAGACGTCAGCCTCAGCACACTCACGTCTTCTCCAACTAATGTGATGCTTCCATCTCTGTCATCCTGACGTAGTTCAAACACATTCCAGTGGTCAGGTTTCATAAAGACATCGCTTTCTCAGAAGGTACAGTGTGAAGAGCATGTCTAGTCCCGGCCCCGCGCCAAGATATTCAAAACGAACATGGACGCCATTCAAACTATATCATAGCTTCGTTGTAAGCGGTAGCCGGGCGGGATAATAGCGAAATATAGTGGCACTGTGGCAACACAGCTCCGAAGCTAAGCTCTGCCATTCGTCAAATAATGTCACGTGTCACTTGAACAGTAAAATGGCGCGTAAAGGAGACAACGGCTTACGCCGTGGCACTATTCCGCATAAGTTCGTCTTATGTCAACTTAGCAGTGGCCCCAGAAGCCCCCATATTCTGTTCGCTTACGCAATTTCCCTGCCCCCCCCCCTATTTCTGGCACGAGGCTGAATACCAGAACAACCACACCCCTCACCCTGCCACCCCTCCTCTTAAAACGCCACCCTCTTTCGCCACAATCTAATCGAAACTCAGTAAAAAGTTGCAATTCTCTCATGGGAATTAAAGCGAGGGATAGTTTCTGCGCTATAATAGTAGGGGTTGAAATTCAAAAGGGACTGTAAGACATAGAAGCACGGGGTTGAAAATAAAATATATTAAAATCTATATACGTGGATGCAAGCCGTCAGATGCATGCTGCAATAACATCCATCCTCAACCAAGTGCGGGGGATGTAAAAAAAAATTCACCCTCACCCCTTTCTCCATTCTACTACTACCAACCCTTATATGTATATATGGTTATTGTAATATTCGTATAAGCGGGCGTGCCCACACAACCACCCCCACACAACCACCCCCACATATACACACAAAATACAAAAATGTAACCAACCCCAAAGAATTTGCATTGCATTCTTACATGAAATTTTCCAGTGCAGAATTCTAGCAGCGTCACAACACAAATTTATTTTAATTGAAATTATTGTTTTCTGGGGTGTGACGCCATTCAGTGTGGTAGGTATAAATTATCGTTTAGAAAAATTTACTGGCACCAGTACACCACGCATTTACCATAAATAGGAAGGCAGCAGGTTCCTCCTAAACGTCGGTAAAGCTTTACCCCGCAATATGACGTTACAGTTACCTCCAAGGTAAACGCAAGTATCACATTTGCTTACGTTATTTTCACAAAATGCGTGAAATAAACAAGTCATGTAAAAGTCATGTCTATTAATTTACGATTTATTTAAAGATGTTCTCAGTATCTCAGGCTATATTTAGCCGAACGGTATAATAATTAGTAAGAAATAAATTGGGAGGAATGTGGAAGGTGGACGTGGGTTAATTTGAAGCATTATTCAGACATTTGCCTGGAAGGACTGAGAAAAAAAAACAAGGAAAACCCTTAGTCAAAATCGCAGTTCTTCGAACAGATATTCCAATTCAAAGCCTCGTAAAAACGAAACAAAATTAGCTTTATATTATATATACCGTGCATTTCAGTAATTAATTAATTATTTCATTCCAAAAAATGCACTACACTGTTTTAGTGTTTTCTGTCCGTACACATGTTTCGGCACTTCCTGTGTCATCAACAACATAGCATAAAGTAAGTTAAACTACGATTCCGCTTACCTCAGTTAATTGCTATATATCCATAACAGCAACATATTTACATTTTTGTTTTTACAGGACAGGATTAAATACGATCGCACAACTAATATACATAGCTAACTGTCGAACAACTGTGTGGATGCTTTTGTAAGGTGTGGATGCTTTTGTAAGGTGTGGATGCTTTTGTAAGGTGCGGATGTTTTTGTAATGTGTGTACGGTGTTCTAATGTGTGTACTTGTATTTACTGTATGTATTTTGTTTTGTAATTGTGTATAGTTTGTTTTGTATTGTTACTTTTATGTATATTATATGTCCATTTGTATTGTGTGTACTAGTGTAAGGACTACTGCCACCGGGTGAAAACATTTGTATTGTGTGTACTGGTGTAAGGACTACTGCCACCGGGTGAAAACATTTGTATTGTGTGTACTAGTGTAAGGACTACTGCCACCGGGTGAAAACATTTGTATTGTGTGTACTAGTGTAAGGACTACTGCCACCGGGTGAAAACATTTGTATTGTGTGTACTAGTGTAAGGACTACTGCCACCGGGTGAAAACATTTGTATTGTGTGTACTAGTGTAAGGAATACTGCCACCGGGTGAAAACATTTGTATTGTGTGTACTAGTGTAAGGACTACTGCCACCGGGTGAAAACATTTGTATTGTGTGTACTAGTGTAAGGACTACTGCCACCGGGTGAAAACATTTGTATTGTGTGTACTAGTGTAAGGACTACTGCCACCGGGTGAAAACATTTGTATTGTGTGTACTAGTGTAAGGACTACTGCCACCGGGTGAAAACATTTGTATTGTGTGTATTAGTGAAAGGACTACTGCCACCGGGTGAAAACATTTGTATCGTGTGTACTAGTGTAAGGACTACTGCCACTGGGTGAAAACATTTGTATTGTGTGTACTAGTGTAAGGACTACTGCCACCGGGTGAAAACATTTGTATTGTGTGTACTAGTGTAAGGACTACTGCCACTGGGTGAAAACATTTGTATTGTGTGTACTAGTGTAAGGACTACTGCCACTGGGTGAAAACATTTGTATTGTGTGTACTAGTGTAAGGACTACTGCCACTGGGTGAAAACATTTGTATTGTGTGTACTAGTGTAAGGACTACTGCCACCGGGTGAAAACATTTGTATTGTGTGTACTAGTGTAAGGACTACTGCCACTGGGTGAAAACATTTGTATTGTGTGTACTGTGTAAGGACTACTGCAACTGGGTGAAAATATTTGTATTGTGTGTACTAGTGTAAGGACTACTGCCACCGGGTGAAAATATTTGTATTGTGTGTACTAGTGTAAGGACTACTGCCACCGGGTGAAAACATTTGTATTGTGTGTACTAGTGTAAGGACTACTGCCACCGGGTGAAAACATCTGTATTGTGTGTACTAGTGTAAGGACTACTGCCACCGGGTGAAAACATTTGTATTGTGTGTACTAGTGTAAGTACTACTGCCACCGGGTGAAAATATTTGTATTGTGTGTACTGTGTAAGGACTACTGCCACTGGGTGAAAACATTTGTATTGTGTGTACTAGTGTAAGAACTACTGCCACCGGGTGAAAACATCTGTATTGTGTGTACTAGTGTAAGGACTACTGCCAACGGGTGAAAACATTTGTATTGTGTGTAATAGTGTAAGGACTACTGCCACCGGGTGAAAACATTTGTATTGTGTGTACTAGTGTAAGGACTACTGCCACTGGGTGAAAATATTTGTATTGTGTGTACTAGTGTAAGGACTACTGCCACCGGGTGAAAACATTTGTATTGTGTGTACTAGTGTAAGGACTACTGCCACCGGGTGAAAACCCAATTGCAGTAAATAATAATAATATAATAATAATAATAATAATCTTAATAACTTTTAGTATTTTATACTACGACTGTCTTCAAATCAAAATCTTAATGATTCATTTGTAATAACATCAAAGAAGATAAACTAGCCACTACGAAGAAGATAAGTGATATTCAGTGATAGTGACTTACAAAAATTATATGTTGTGAAAGTGAACTGGATGCATTGAGGATTGTGAACTCTCGACGACACCCCTATTGATGGCACAGGAAGTGTCGAACAGAAAACTCTTAAAACAGTGTAGTGCATTTGTTGGAATAAAATAATTAATTAAAAATTAGCTTATTAATTATGAGACAACGAAATGCGGCGTCAGCAGAGGAGACCGCGATGACACAACTGTGAATATCAGCGTTCTGCAGCACGTAACCAAACAGAAGCAAACAAGTTCCGCAGAGTTTCAAAATCCATGTAGATGAAACTTCAGTTGATGAGGAAGCTTTGAAAGGCCTCTTTGGTGACAAGACAGAAAACGTATATACTGCCCCAGATATCACCACAGTAACAACAATGACTGCATCAGTAAACGGAACAAAAGCAACGCGGAAACTTGTTTCAACATGGCGACAAGTAGACTTAAACTTTAGCAAACGTTACAGTATAAAAATCATGTAGCGGCTTGAAGCGAAACGGATGAAGAACTGGCGAAGCAGCCCTTTAAGATATAACTGTAAAGGCTCTGAATTGCTCTGTAACACTTCACATCTACATCTTATACATCTTCTATAGCGACAAGCGACAAAGATTTTACAATCCTATCGCTATCACAAATAAATTCACGTCGTAATTAAAACTATATTCATCTCTTTTCAATATACATTTTTTAACCAACAAAATGCACGTTTTACGAGGGATTTAAACCTTGATTTTACACATATTTATATCATAACAAACAATTAAATCCCTGACGATGTTTCCATTGGAGAATCGAAACATGTTGGATTAATTTTATTGTAGAAAGAAGTTGTATGGGATAATAAAAAGAGTGCATTTTGTTGGTTAAAAAATATGTGCATTTTGTTGGTTAAAAATGTGTGCATTTTGTTGGTTAAAAAAGTGTGCATTTTGTTGGTTAAAAAATGTGTGCATTTTGTTGGTTAAAAAATGTGTGCATTTTGTTGGTTAAAAAATGTGTGCATTTTGTTGGTTAAAAATGTGTGCATTTTGTTGGTTAAAAAATGTGTGCATTTTGTTGGTTAAAAATGTGTGCATTTTGTTGGTTAAAAAATGTGTGCATTTTGTTGGTTAAAAAATGTGTGCATTTTGTTGGTTAAAAAATGTGTGCATTTTGTTGGTTAAAAATTGTGTGCATTTTGTTGGTTAAAAATTGTGTGCATTTTGTTGGTTAAAAAAGTGTGCATTTTGTTGGTTAAAAATGTGTGCATTTTGTTGGTTAAAAATTGTGTGCATTTTGTTGGTTAAAAATTGTGTGCATTTTGTTGGTTAAAAAATGTGTGCATTTTGTTGGTTAAAAAATGTGTGCATTTTGTTGGTTAAAAAATGTGTGCATTTTGTTGGTTAAAAAATGTGTGCATTTTGTTGGTTAAAAATGTGTGCATTTTGTTGGTTAAAAAATTTGTGCATTTTGTTGGTTAAAAATGTGTGCATTTTGTTGGTTAAAAAATGTGTGCATTTTGTTGGTTAAAAAATGTGTGCATTTTGTTGGTTAAAAAATGTGTGCATTTTGTTGGTTAAAAAATGTGTGCATTTTGTTGGTTAAAAATGTGTGCATTTTGTTGGTTAAAAAAGTGTGCATTTTGTTGGTTAAAAATGTGTGCATTTTGTTGGTTAAAAATTGTGTGCATTTTGTTGTTTAAAAATGTGTGCATTTTGTTGGTTAAAAAATGTGTGCATTTTGTTGGTTAAAAAATGTGTGCATTTTGTTGGTTAAAAAATGTGTGATCGGATGAAAATGCACGGTGTGAACAATACAAACTCCTTTCAATACACAATCAAATATTCTTTCATCGTACATTCACATGTTGTACCAAGCCCCGCCCTGATTTTAATAAGAAAGCCTCCAATCCCGGAACACATTCAGTGAGCAACCACATTATTGTAACACTCAGATGTAAAACGACTTAACAAAAAGGCATATTGGGAGAGCTGAGTTTCTCACAGTTGTATTGCTGAACATCCACTTCTTCTAGGATGTGAATTGTGTCATTGATTGAGTAGCTTCCGACGTTTCGAAGGATTATAGCGCCTTTACATTTAGAACCACGCATTCAAAGCAGAACACAGTGTCACATCCCAGAAGAATTTCACGTTCATTCATCTTCACCTTAACTGTCTAATTACGTTACACACAGTGACATAACATTCTTGACACTTATATGGAGTTTTCTGTTATAGCCGCTGAATGCCAAATGAACATTTGAAGCGGCAACAACCGGACAATAAAGGAGAACAAGAATATTGTGCTGTGGATGGAGGTGTATCAGCCTGCCACAGAACGCACCGGAAACAAGTTTTGCTTAACAAACATACTCACAAACACAATCATCATAAATTTCAACACTTTTAATCAACTCGGTATTACTTCTGTGACATCGTCAACTAATCTCCAACATTTTGTCACCAAATTCTGGCAGGTATATCCATACAATACAACGTCCTCCATAAATTCGCAGATATACAGTGGACCCTCGAACTTCGAACGGTTTGATGTTCGAACAACTTGAAACTCGAACAAAAAATTCGAGGAAAATCCGGTTTTGAAACTCGAACAAAAACTCGTAAGTCGAACAAAGAATCACGTGGTCGTCACGTGGTCGCCTTCTCTCTCTCTCTGCTTGGTCCAGATGAAAGAAGGGTAATTCACCTTCCAGTGAACAGTAATATCCCTCCTACTATTATTATTGATTGATTATTATACAATATTTTTATATATGTACTATTATAAATAAAAATTTTCAATTATTGAAATTAAATATACTTGTTTTATCATTATGATCTTTTGAAATGGGCACTTAAAATGTTTTATATTGGGTAAATTTTGGGGGTCTGGAAAGGATTAATTCAATTTACATTATTTCTTATGGGGAAATTTAACTCGAAAGTCGAACAACTTGAAAGTCGAACCGTCTCCTGGAACGGATTGTGTTCGAAGTTCGAGGTTCCACTGTATTAACATTAATTGTTTGCAAATTAGAGAAAAAGGTAACAGTTTTGAAATCAATAGAATAGAGCTTCAATTTGCTGATCTGAAAAGTCAGCCTTCCAAGACTGCAGTTTCAGTAATAGAACTAATCAAAGACAGAAGATATATTTATTGTTAGAATCAGAAAACGCTGTAGGCATGTATGTCTTCACGTAATGAAACATTATCGCACCTAGGTAGGAATAGTTAGTTACCTGACGTTCCATTCATCCACATGCACTGCGCTCTGTTGGTACTGATAAGAACTTCCCTTACATCCGACATCTGAAGAGCTGCTTGCGTCACTGACTGTTATCTTTAATTGTTAGTTTGAAATACAAGTTACATTAACTCTAAACATGCAACCGTGTGTATATATATATATTATATATTATATACACACGAGAGAACTTTTCATTTCACAGTGCTGCAGTACATGGCATGTTTCGTCAACAAAAGACGAAGAGTTTGTACGGGAAATTCCATAATCTGAGAGTTTCTGTTGATGGTAAAATAAAATGGATAATTTTATTTTATATGCAATAAATATGAAATTGAAGTGATAGTGGCTTCTTTTTTTAAAAAAACCCCTGACGATGATCCGAGGATCGAAACACGTGTAGGGGTACATTTTACAATAAAAACTACAAAAAAAAAGTGGTTTTACGTGTGCATTAGTTGGTGTCAAATAAATTGAATTGGAGAGTTTTATATTATCTTCACCGTGTATTTTTAACAAATCACAAATTACACACCAACGAAATGCACTATATATATATTTTCACTTTTTTTATCTTCAACCCCTACATACGTTTCAACCCTTACAGGATCATCTTCAGGGGGCTCGTAGTCTACATTTACTTTACATCCATTGTCCGCTATTTGTTTTGTATCACATAATTACTGTAATATGAAACTTGACTATATGTGATACAAAACATAATAGCGGACAATGGATGCAAAGTAAATGTAGACTACGAGCCCCCTGAAGATGACCCTGTAAGGGTTGAAACATATGTAGGGGTTGAAGAATAAAAAAGTAAAAAAATATAGTATATAATATACATAGGAGAATATTTCTTCACACAACAAGCATATTATAAATAAAACAGCCATTATGAAGAGAATACGTATGGAAGATGGAAGAAACGCCAAGAAAGATGAAAGATCGATCAATCATCCTTACCCAATTTTAAAGTTCATTTCTAGAACCAGGAATATCTAATTTAGGATTTCAACGAGACATAATAGGATCAACAATAACTAATCAACTCTATTGTGCATGGCCTACAGTCAAAATGGCGATAGTTAATTCAGTTCGTCCAGACATTCTCCGCCTTTATATTTTTCAGGCACTGAGCGCACAACTGTTAGGGCCAGCACAGTGAAGAATGAAATGAAGAAGAATATAAGGAGAAATAAAGATGAGAAAAATGAACAGAATAACAAGACAAGAAAGGAAATAAAGCAAAAGAAACGTGTTTTGTGTTCCGAACGCCATTTTGCGGTACTGACGAATGTAACCCCTCCAAGTGGCCACAATGCAAACTAGACAACATATTAAAACTATTTAAACTTTTCCACGTGGCATATATTTTAGATGTATATGCAAATCTTCTGAGATGTTACACCGTGCCAATTAGTAGTTTTTACCGACGTTTTGGGAGAGCATACTGTCTCTTCCAAAACGCCGGTAACTGTTTACCAGAGACAAGGCATATCATCCAAAAACACTTCAAATTTCATCCACACTGCGGTGTGAACCTCAAATTTCTGAATTTACATATATTTATACTATTTAGGTGCAATTAGTGGTTCAAAAGGACAAGTGATTAAAAATAATGGATAAAAATAATAGGATTCAAATCGGATTCTTCAAAGCTCAGGTCTGAAGATTTAGAAATGAATTTAACCTGGTTAATGCATATGTCGTTACAAACCCCCTGCTCTTCAAAACACTCAACAAATCCCACAAAAAGAAGAATCGTGGGGAAATGGAGAGTGAATGACGAATAAATGGAAGGCCGTATTCACAGTAAACACTACCTGGTGCAGTGGAATGAATACTCATCTCTCTCCAGGACAAAAAAATACATTCAGAGAGCGAAAATGAAAGAACTTCTTTCAGTAGCACTGGGATAATAGTTATGAAGGCATTGTCAAAAGGACTGCTGATGTCATGCAGCCACTTAGCTCAGTGTTTTGTTGGTAAACGTGTTACGTGATTAATTACATGAATTATATATAAGTTGGGGTTCTTATATGATCAGAGCCCTTGACAAACAACCCGTACTCTCGACACCCAAACACGCTCCCCATTAGTCTGTGTAAGGCGCGGGACTGTAAACATGTGGCAGATTGTATTAACCCTTTAAAGCTCAGTGGTTACTATATGCACCATCAGGCTTGATATTAAAAATTTGTATGTTCTGCCCCAAGACTTATTTCTGTGTTCTGCATCTCAGAATAAACAGCAATCATTTCCTATACAGCATTAGATGATAGGCTTTTATAACCGAGACGGAGTGTGTTTACTGCGCGGTACGGACTGTATTTATGTGTTTTGTGTGGATCTCAGAACAAACAGCGATTATTTCACTTACAGCATTAACTGACTGGTTTGTATAACTGAGACGGAGTGTGTTTACTGCGCGGTACGGACTGTATTTATGTGTTTTGTGTGGATCTCAGAACAAACAGCGATTATTTCACTGTACAGCATTAACTGACTGGTTTGTATAACTGAGACGGAGTGTGTTTACTGCGCGGTACGGATTGTATTTATGTGTTTTGTGTGGATCTCAGAACAAACAGCGATTATTTCACTGTACAGCATTAACTGACTGGTTTGTATAACTGAGACGGAGTGTGTTTACTGCGCGGTACGGACTGTATTTATGTGTTTTGTGTGGATCTCAGAACAAACAGCGATTATTTCACTGTACAGCATTAACTGACTGGTTTGTATAACTGAGACGGAGTGTGTTTACTGCGCGGTACGGACTGTATTTATGTGTTTTGTGTGGATCTCAGAACAAACAGCGATTATTTCACTGTACAGCATTAACTGACTGGTTTGTATAACTGAGGAACGGAGTGTGTTTACTGTGCTCGTAACACGGATACATGTAAATATCTTTTTATAATAGTTGACTCGTACGATTTTTATTACGTCTTTGAACGTTTAATATTTGTAAACGACAACTGAATGATCTTATGCGCAAATTGTCAGAGGCCACACTGAGAAACTAATAGCTGTTCATCTAGTCAACAAATTCCCAGGATTTTAAGGAACTCAAATTTTGACTGTCTCTTTTAGACGACGCCACCTTTGATCCATACTGTAACTTAGATAGATCAGTCGACATCTTAATTTCCTATCTCTTTATGTCCACTTTAATATTATCCTATCACCAACGTTAAGAAATGTGAAGTGGTTCCTTCCCTTCACGTTTACCTACTACAATTGTTACAGTATTTCTCATGTCAACCATGTGTGTTACATGTAAAGTGCCCTTGACTGTTGCCAGATTGTAAACAAAATTTCAGTACGTCGACAAATTTTAGTGGAACCTCGCAGTACATCCGGCTGTTTTTGAGCTGTTACATGTGCACAGGGAAGCAGAGAGGCGTAGCGGGGGTGGCAGGAGCATTCTTCTGCAACGTGTCATTGCAGAAGTGTCCAAAAAAAAAAGCGCGGCTAAAATTTTACTTCGCAGAATCCTGTGTGTATGTGTTTCGCCTGTAAACTTTAACAAGATACCATAAACACATAACTTAAAATGACATGCCACAAGGTTACACTAATAGACTGGCATAGCTATTAAGAAAGGCTTAAGGAATTTTAAACATGCAGTGAAAAGATCTTTCCACCTGCCACCTGTCACACGTGTCAAATGTCGCACCGCCTAGCATTTTGTATTACAAACCATCTAACACTAGCTCTAAAGTAGCGTAATAGTGGCAAAGAATTGGTAATCTTAAATTATTCATTACGTACATTTTCTTTATATATTATAATCTGACAAATGTACACTTTATTCACATTAATTGTGTAACACGGTCCTACATGTTTCGAGCCTCAATTCTGGCTCATCTTCAGGGACTCAGTATTTTATATTACACATTTTACATCAATTGGTACAATTGTTAAAATAGTAAAAACTGAGTAACATGAAGTTTTACAGTAGTGTTTATACACTGGTTAAAATAACAATATTTTAAATATTATTTTAATATGTAATATTTAAATATTATTATTTTAAATATTATTTTTAAATATTATTTTAAATATTATTTTAATATTTAAATATTATTAGTTTAAATATTATTTTAATATTTAATGTGAATAAAGTGTACATTTGTCAGACTATAAATATAATATAATAATAATAGCCATGGCTCAACAGCCTCAACAGCCCTGCTCGGGCCTCCTCGTGCCTCCTCTTTCCGAAGTTACTAAGTCGTGTGCATTCGTGGCAGTTGGTGACTGGCCAACTGGCCGCGCTACTATTCTATCGATCCTCATGTGTCCGCCAGAGCCATCTGGCAGGCAGTCAGGAGACTTGGGTGAGAAATGGAGGCTTTGAATTTAGCTTACGTAACATCTTTATTCATGCCCGTAAGGTTCTTTTACATGGGACCGACGGCTTTACTTCCCCTCCGAAGGAAGTTATGCTCCGGATTTTTATCACCCTTAAAAATCCATCGACCTCGGTCGGGATCGAACCCGCGAACCTTGGGTCCAGTGGCGAGCACGCTAACCACTAGTCCACCGAGGTCGACAGACTATAAATATATAATTGGTTATTCATCCAAATACTGACCAAAAGCTAGGGTACAAATCGTGTTATAGTTAAAGCCAAACAAAACTGCCCCCACACTGTATATATATCAACTGCCCCCACACTGTATATATATCAACTGCCCCCACACTGTATATATATCAACTGCCCCCACACTGTATATATATCAACTGCCCCCACACTGTATATGTATCAACTGCCCCCACAGTGTATATGTATCAACTGCCCCCACACTGTATATATATCAACTGCCCCCACACTGTATATATATCAACTGCCCCCACACTGTATATGTATCGACTGCCCCCACACTGTATATATATCAACTGCCCCCACAGTGTATATGTATCAACTGCCCCCACAGTGTATATGTATCGACTGCCCCCACACTGTATATATATCAACTGCCCCCACAGTGTATATGTATCAACTGCCCCCACACTGTATATGTATCAACTGCCCCCACACTGTATATGTATCAACTACCCCCACACTGTATATATATCAACTGCCCCCACAGTGTATATGTATCAACTGCCCCCACAGTGTATATGTATCAACTGCCCCCACACTGTATATGTATCAACTACCCCCACACTGTATATATATCAACTGCCCCCACACTGTATATATATCAACTGCCCCCACACTATATATATATCAACTGCCCCCACACTGTATATATATCAACTGCCCCCACACTGTATATATATCAACTGCCCCCACACTGTATATATATCAACTGCCCCCACACTGTATATATATCAACTGCCCCCACACTGTATATATATCAACTGCCCCCACACTGTATATATATCAACTGCCCCCACACTGTATATATATCAACTGCCCCCACACTGTATATATATCAACTGCCCCCACACTGTATATATATCAACTGCCCCCACACTGTATATATATCAACTGCCCCCACACTGTTATATGTATCAACTGCCCCCACAGTGTATATGTATCAACTGCCCCCACACTGTATATATATCAACTGCCCCCACACTGTATATATATCAACTGCCCCCACACTGTATATGTATCGACTGCCCCCACACTGTATATATATCAACTGCCCCCACAGTGTATATGTATCAACTGCCCCCACAGTGTATATGTATCGACTGCCCCCACACTGTATATATATCAACTGCCCCCACAGTGTATATGTATCAACTGCCCCCACACTGTATATGTATCAACTGCCCCCACACTGTATATGTATCAACTACCCCCACACTGTATATATATCAACTGCCCCCACAGTGTATATGTATCAACTGCCCCCACAGTGTATATGTATCAACTGCCCCCACACTGTATATGTATCAACTACCCCCACACTGTATATATATCAACTGCCCCCACACTGTATATATATCAACTGCCCCCACACTGTATATATATCAACTGCCCCCACACTGTATATATATCAACTGCCCCCACACTGTATATATATCAACTGCCCCCACACTGTATATATATCAACTGCCCCCACACTGTATATATATCAACTGCCCCCACACTGTATATATATCAACTGCCCCCACACTATATATATATCAACTGCCCCCACACTGTATATATATCAACTGCCCCCACACTGTATATATATCAACTGCCCCCACAGTGTATATGTATCAACTGCCCCCACACTGTATATGTATCAACTGCCCCCACACTGTATATGTATCAACTACCCCCACACTGTATATATATCAACTGCCCCCACAGTGTATATGTATCAACTGCCCCCACAGTGTATATGTATCAACTGCCCCCACACTGTATATGTATCAACTACCCCCACACTGTATATATATCAACTGCCCCCACACTGTATATATATCAACTGCCCCCACACTATATATATATCAACTGCCCCCACACTGTATATATATCAACTGCCCCCACACTGTATATATATCAACTGCCCCCACACTGTATATATATCAACTGCCCCCACACTGTATATATATCAACTGCCCCCACACTGTATATGTATCAACTGCCCCCACACTGTATATGTATTCAGAGTAAACTCCGTTATTATAAAGTTAAAGTCTACAAAGTAGTTTTCTAACACTTTGTCTGGTTTAGAACACTTTAACACGGGGCAGCTGACCAATGGCTTCAAGGCAGGACACGTGCCAATTATGTCTCAAACAGGTGCACAACATAGCAATGTCTTTTGATCGAGGATTAGGGGTTCAGTCGTGGCCAGCAAATATAGTTTTCTTGGCCGGTTTGTGGATTAATTCAAAAACAAGTTACAGATGACGTAAAGGTAAATATGCAACTGCGTTTCACTAATGACACACACGGGTGGTGGAGTGGAGGTATATCTCCATGCATTCTTAACATCGGCATGAAATAAAACTTTGTGGAAGGGGATAAAAATCTGGTCAGCCGGGAACGGTGCCTCTCCATACACGCCTAATGCTTCTACTCGGTCTTCTTACGTTTATCCATTTTCATGTCTTCTCCTTTTCTTCTCATCTCCCTTCTCTGCCTTCTTCCTCAGCCACAGGAGGCTTATTTACAGTCGACACAGTAAAACAGACCACAAACATCTCATTCCAAATTCTGCTACTTCTTTTGCCCCAAAACCACTCAAAAACAGTCATAACAACCAGAAAAGTATCGTTTCAACTCATAACGTTTAATGTTTTAATATTTCAGCATCGTTCCATGTGAACCGTGTTCATGACCTTTAACATTCTCGGCTTTTAATGTGCAATATATATGTATAACCACTGCCTGTACCAGAGGTATCGTGTTTTACCATTTTTAACTTTAAATTTTATACATTTATGAATTATGACTACGACATATGAATGTTCTGTAATTTTTAATGAGTAACTATTTACTGTATAATTGGATGCAAAAGTCGATCCCAGTGGCCGTGCGGTCTAAGGCGTGGGTCTGCGGCCGCTCGCTTGCTGGGATTGTGGGTTCGAATCCCACCGGGGGCATGGATGTCTGTTGTGACTGTTGTGTGTTGTCAGGTAGAGGTCTCTGCGACGAGCTGATTACTCGTCCAGAGGAGTGTGGTGTGTCTGAGTGTGATCGTGAAGCCTCGACAAATGAGGAGGCCTAGGCCCCCAAGGGGCTGTCGAACCATAGGAAATTGGATACAAAAAATTCTTGTAGTTCTGCCCTAAAAAAACTCCTGACGACAGCAACTTGCTTGTTGAAACATATGTAAGGTTCTCAAATACATTTTATACATGTCACTTATATTGTGCATTTGTTGGTCGATATTACATTTACGACTCCTTTTTCGTCCTCCTCAGACATCAATACTGTATGCGGATCATCTAACAAGCACGCCTCGCCACCTCTTTTCTCAAAGCTCCTCTTCCATGTCCTTCCTTCCTTCCTTCTCTGTGAAATCTGTCCTAATGTGTTGTTCCCATCTCTACTGTGTTCTTCCTTTTAGACATCTTCCTTTTCCTTACGTTCAGAACGTTCCTTCAGACTCCATCTTGGCTCACGCTTAAACGTATTCCCATTATTTTATTGTATTACTAACTAGTCTTCCACAGTGTATCTATTTATCTATGAATCCTCCATTTTCTCGTTTTCTCTCTCTCTCTCTCTGTCACCTCTTCCTTCTGCATTTCTTAAAAGTATAATCTCTGCCTCTTAGTCAACTAATATGTGCCATTATAGTCTGATTAGTTTTGCCTGAGGATGGGGACGGAGCTAGTCCCCGAAACGTTGTATTCAAACGAGTTGACGCGGCTTTGCGCCCGAGAAGACTATATTGAATCATGTCGCCGCGAAAGTTTTAAAACTTATAACTAATATGTACCTTGTCCATGCCCACATTTCTGATCTCTTCTTACACATCTGACATTTCCACGGTGTACACATAAGCACGTGGTCAAATTTCCGTTGCATTTTGTCTGTAATTTCTCTTGTCACAATTTTATTTCCAAAATACTTAATTACTTCATGATTACACTACTTTATCTTTTCTATTCATCCCGCTTCCCCATCTCTTAAGCCCTTAATATTAATTTCTATTATCACTTTCCCGTCTAATACCATGCTACAATAACCTCTGCAACGTAATTAATTAGCAGAAGCTTAAAAAGTAATCAATCCATCACACTATTATTTATTGTGTTCGTCAGCACTGCAGTCTGCTTCAGGCTATGTCCTTTTGTAACTCATATCTTTGCTGAATAATTATGAAAATATTTGGTAAGACTTCTTACATGAAATAACAGACACTGAAAGAAAATATGACAATATGGGGAAAACTGGGAAATGTGTTCACGTTACGTCAACATTGGCGCTTTCTCTCCCTCTGTTTAATTATCTTCAGAAGTGTAAGAATTATTATGAGGAAGCGACTTGAATATAAAATGCCTGCTTCATTTTCTGTAAAAAAATTATATTCGAAATATTTCCCACCCCTATAAATATTTAGCGAACAACACTTTAGATTTTCAGTTTTTTTTAACCAACGAATGCATTTTTTTTTATTTTCGTGTTTCTGTTCAATTCACCCTACACATGTTTCGGCCGTAACTCGGCCATCATCACGGTACATTGATAAGTTCACTTTACTGTTCACCTGCTCCATTTGGTATTATCACTTCACTGTTCACTGATCCATTTGGTATTATCACTTCACTGTTCACTGCTCCATTTGGTATTATCACTTCACTGTTCACTGCTCCATTTGGTATTATCACTTCACTGTTCACTGCTCCATTTGGTATTATCACTTCACTGTTCACTGCTCCATTTGGTATTATCACTTCACTGTTCACTGCTCCATTTGGTATTATCACTTCACTGTTCACTGCTCCATTTGGTATTATCACTTCACTGTTCACTGCTCCATTTGGTATTATCACTTCACTGTTCACTGCTCCATTTGGTATTATCACTTCACTGTTCACTGCTCCATTTGGTATTATCACTTCACTGTTCACTGCTCCATTTGGTATTATCACTTCACTGTTCACTGCTCCATTTGGTATTATCACTTCACTGTTCACTGCTCCATTTGGTATTATCACTTCACTGTTCACTGCTCCATTTGGTATTATCACTTCACTGTTCACTGCTCCATTTGGTATTATCACTTCACTGTTCACTGCTCCATTTGGTATTATCACTTCACTGTTCACTGCTCCATTTGGTATTATCACTTCACTGTTCACTTCTCCATTTGGTATTATCACTTCACTGTTCACTGCTCCATTTGGTATTATCACTTCACTGTTTACTGCTCCATTTGGTATTATCACTTCACTGTTCACTGCTCCATTTGGTATTATCACTTCACTGTTTCACTGCTCCATTTGGTATTATCACTTCACTGTTCACTGCTCCATTTGGTATTATCACTTCTCTGTTCACTGCTCCATTTGGTATTATCACTTCACTGTTCACTGCTCCATTTGGTATTATCACTTCACTGTTCACTGCTCCATTTGGTATTATCACTTCTCTGTTCACTGCTCCATTTGGTATTATCACTTCACTGTTCACTGCTCCATTTGGTATTATCACTTCACTGTTCACTGCTCCATTTGGTATTATCACTTCACTGTTCACTGCTCCATTTGGTATTATCACTTCACTGTTCACTGCTCCATTTGGTATTATCACTTCACTGTTCACTGCTCCATTTGGTATTATCACTTCACTGTTCACTGCTCCATTTGGTATTATCACTTCACTGTTCACTGCTCCATTTGGTATTATCACTTCACTGTTCACTGCTCCATTTGGTATTATCACTTCACTGTTCACTGCTCCATTTGGTATTATCACTTCTCTGTTCACTGCTCCATTTGGTATTATCACTTCACTGTTCACTGCTCCATTTGGTATTATCACTTCACTGTTCACTGCTCCATTTGGTATTATCACTTCACTGTTCACTGCTCCATTTGGTATTATCACTTCACTGTTCACTGCTCCATTTGGTATTATCACTTCACTGTTCACTGCTCCATTTGGTATTATCACTTCACTGTTCACTGCTACATTTGGTATTATCACTTCACTGTTCACTGCTCCATTTGGTATTATCACAGCACCGTTACACTGTATAAGGTAATTATTTACATTGACAATCACCGGTATACACAATTTCTTCAAGTTTTTTCTTGAAATATCTTGGTGTATTTAGTGTTTATCTTCCGTTTGAAGTGCTATACTATATACTTCTAACGCAAGATAAATATGTAAATGTATATATATATATATTACATATATAAAATGTATATCAATATATTTATATACATTTTATATATGTAACTGATATATTTATATACGTTTTATATATGTAATTGTAAAAAAGGGGGAGTTTTTTCTCTTATCCAATGTATTCAGTTTGATTTTCAAAGTTTTCTGTCATAGGCCTGATGATGGCTCTTGGAGCTGAAACTGGTAGCCTGATTATGTGTTGCAAGTGTACATATTGGTTGTGACTGTACTACTGATACGAGTAAAATACACTTTTGCACGTACATGCCAACGGTGATATCTGATATTAAAAGAAATACAAAAATAATATCAGTATCTTCTCTCGAATTGCTGTGTACAGCACCCCATTCTTCTCCTATGACACTACACGGTTGCGTAACCCACAATACCTCGAATCCCACATAGAAACCTTCCTTGTTTGGTCCACTTTCCCTCAGGAACCAAAAGAATATGAGACACTCTTGATTCAGTAGAAAATATTGCGTCCTGGCAGTCAGGAAACTATTAAATTACACGCTACAAAAACTTTTGTTGCCCACACACCGTTCCTCTCTCGCATCTGAGGTGATTACCCTAAAGGGACGGCCGTCGGAATTTTCACTTGCAAGCCAGGTGACACAGAGAGAATATCGCTGTAACAAACAAAAGCTTTTACACGGACGAAGATGACTTCGTAAGATTAAATGGAAGGCACCTCACAGACGTTATGAAACATGGCGAAACCTCCGGAGATACAAACTTCAGATGAAGTTCCCAGTTAAGGCACTCACATAGCCTTCATAAAATGTGTTTATATATTAACCTTAGAGGGTTTGTATAAAATGAAAATGTTTGAATAAAGACGAGCTGCAAAACTTTCACTTACCCGCCTGACTTCCTGCTTCCTTGACATACTGTCAATGTATCTCAGTTCCTGAAATAACTCCAGCCTGTCTAGGCGTATTTCACGTACCCCTTTCTAAAGACAAACTCTTCCGCAACGAATGTAGATTGAGAGGTGATCAGAGTGGCTTCATTAATCCTTTAAAGACGAAGAGTAAACTGTTTCATTTAGAGACCCAGTTCGTACCGCGCAGTAAACACTTTTCATCCCGGTTATAAAAACCAATCAGTTAATGCTGTACAGTGAAATAATCGCTGTTTGTTCTGAGATCCACACAAAACACATAAATACAGTACGTACCGCGCAGTAAACACACTCCGTCTCAGTTATACAAACCAGTCAGTTAATGTTGTACAGTGAAATAATAGCTGTTTGTTCTGAGATCCACACAAAACACATAAATACAGTTCGTACCGCGCAGTAAACACACTCCATCTCAGTTATACAAACCAGTCAGTTAATGTTGTACAGTGAAATAATCGCTGTTTGTTCTGAGATCCACACAAAACACATAAATACAGTCCGTACCGCGCAGTAAACACACTCCATCTCAGTTATACAAACCAGTCAGTTAATGTTGTACAGTGAAATAATCGCTGTTTGTTCTGAGATCCACACAAAACACATAAAACAGTCCGTACCGCGCAGTAAACACACTCCATCTCAGTTATACAAACCAGTCAGTTAATGTTGTACAGTGAAATAATCGCTGTTTGTTCTGAGATCCACACAAAACACATAAATACAGTCCGTACCGCGCAGTAAACACACTCCGTCTCAGTTATACAAACCAGTCAGTTAATGTTGTACAGTGAAATAATCGCTGTTTGTTCTGAGATCCACACAAAACACATAAATACAGTCCGTACCGCGCAGTAAACACACTCCGTCTCAGTTATACAAACCAGTCAGTTAATGCTGTACAGTGAAATAATCGCTGTTTGTTCTGAGATCCACATAAAACACATAAATACAGTTCGTACCGCGCAGTAAACACACTCCGTCTCAGTTATACAAACCAGTCAGTTAATGCTGTACAGTGAAATAATCGCTGTTTGTTCTGAGATCCACACAAAACACATAAATACAGACCATATCGCGCAGTAAACACACTCCGTCTCAGTTATACAAACCAATCAGTTAATGATGTACAGTGAAATAATCGCTGTTTGTTCTGAGATCCACACAAAACACACAAATACAGTTCGTACCGCGCAGTAAACACACTCCGTCTCAGTTATACAAACCAGTCAGTTAATGCTGTACAGTGAAATAATCGCTGTTTGTTCTGAGATCCACACAAAACACACAAATACAGTCCGTACCGCGCAGTAAACACACTCCGTCTCAGTTATACAAACCAATCAGTTAATGCTGTACAGTGAAATAATCGCTGTTTGTTCTGAGATCCACACAAAACACATAAATACAGTCCGTACCGCGCAGTAAACACACTCCGTCTCAGTTATACAAACCAGTCAGTTAATGCTGTACAGTGAAATAATCGCTGTTTGTTCTGAGATCCACACAAAACACATAAATACAGTCCGTACCGCGCAGTAAACACACTCCGTCTCAGTTATACAAACCAGTCAGTTAATGCTGTACAGTGAAATAATCGCTGTTTGTTCTGAGATCCACACAAAACACATAAATACAGACCATACCGCGCAGTAAACACACTCCGTCTCAGTTATACAAACCAATCAGTTAATGATGTACAGTGAAATAATCGCTGTTTGTTCTGAGATCCACACAAAACACACAAATACAGTTCGTACCGCGCAGTAAACACACTCCGTCTCAGTTATACAAACCAGTCAGTTAATGCTGTACAGTGAAATAATCGCTGTTTGTTCTGAGATCCACACAAAACACACAAATACAGTCCGTACCGCGCAGTAAACACACTCCGTCTCAGTTATACAAACCAATCAGTTAATGATGTACAGTGAAATAATCGCTATTTGTTCTGAGATCCACACAAAACACATAAATACACTGTGTGGGCAGAACGTAGAATTTGTGACTGTTAAACATGGTGGTACATATAGTAACCACTGGGCTTTAAAGGGTTAAACGCAAGCAATTACATGCAGCAGTGCGCCTCCTACCTTCAAGATTTTCCGACGAAGATTTTGTATGCTTTCTCGTTGTTTCGTGCTACATTCCGCACCCATCTTAACCTCCCTGATTCTAACAGCCTAATAATAATTCACAAAAGGCCATCTTCTGGGTCTGTTCGCCCCCCTGAAGATGAGAAAAACACGATCCTCCGAAACGTAGGCAAATATTTAAAAATGCACACAGCGTAATATTCCAGAAGTATTGGATCTTAAGCCACACCACTGTGGTAACCTCAAATTTCGCAAAATTAATACACATTAATACAGGGGTGCAGAACTTTCCAATCATCTAGGAGCTACTTAAAAATTCTAGGCACCAGAAAGGTGACTTGAATTAAGTTCCATACCGACGGTCCAAAAATATTAGGCGCTACCGTACAAATTTTGGTAGCCTGTGGGGTCTGTTGCCCGGGATTTGTGTACCCCTGGGTTTACGTAATTCCGAACAATTATCTTCAAATAAGCTTTTGAAAGGAATGGATACGTATACCATCAATTTCAGTTGCTTATTTTAGAACTAAAATTAAAGGGTAGTATATAAAACCAAATAATGTATCGTAGTTTATTTAACGATACTGTATCAATTGAATATGTCACTAGCGTCGAACACAAGCAAAGATGAACTTGAAACGACTGAAAAACATACTATCGTGGCCTATTTTAATATAAACCATTCATTCGCCTGAATATATTAAATAAACCCATAAAAAAAGCTTAGCAATAGTATTGGATGTACCGGCAGAGTTTCGAACAGGTAAACTCCCTAATACAAACCAGAACAGTTGCCACTCGAGACAGCCAGCTCGCTTCGGATGAAAATCACAGAGCGAGGGAAAAATATTTTAAAGGAGTCAGAATTGAAATGGGGGGGGGGGGGGGGGGCGAGGAATAAAAAGCTTGAAATGCGTTTCTTCACAAGTTTCAAAAATTCAAATGAGAACTTATGTAAATATCTTGACAATATATGGCATCACAAGGAGCATTCATTCCTTCGTTCTTTCTCTTTCTTGAATACCGGAAATGAGGTTAGAAATGAATAAAAGAATAAGGTGGGTAAAATAGATCACCAAGGAAGGGTATCCACAACGAAAGATTCACACCCCCCCCAAAAAAAAAACGCGGGGAAGGAGTACAGCAGTATAAATATCTGTTCCCGTCAGCAGAGGGTAGTCTAGCGGAGGACAATAAATAGCGATACGGCACAGCAAGTATGACGAAGGGGCGAAAACAGGATGACTGCTTTTCGCCGCTGTGCAGACTGCCGAATTGTGGCACAAAAAAAAAATATTCAGAGAATTTTTATTCTGGACACAAAAATTATCTGTTGTGTTTTTTTTGTGTCGTAGGTGATCCAGTTTTTTGTTTAGTTAAGTTTATTGTTTGCCAAACAGGCAGAACTAGTGCATCGATACAAGAGCATCAAGATAAAGTTACTAAAATCAAATGCGGCAATCTGGTTCAACACGGTCTGCAGGTCTGAACAACTCACACCTTCCTATATTGACATCAAAATCAGTGGAAATAACGAAAGGAGTCTAAAAACCAAAAATGCTGCAACCAAACACAGGATCAATACTGAACTCAAATTTCTGTACAAGAAGAAATCAACTTTAAACCAGCTTCTTTACAACACCCACCTTGACTGCGCTAATTACTGGAAGGAGATGTGGTTCTTGATAGAAATGTCAGAGCATCAAAAATTTCAAATCATGAATGACATACTATACAATAAACTTAACAAAAAACTGGATCACCTACGACACAAAAAAACACAAATTGCAAAAATGCCAAACAGGCAGAACAAAGACAAAAATTATCATCTTCACAGCAGACATCCCGTGGTGTCTCACAAACTAAATAATGGAGATAATTTTAGTCAATAAAACTGTTATTAAGCATTTATTACGAAATTATATCTGTGGCCCGCGACACTTTTCGTACACATTTATCTTAAGCTCTCCCATCAGGCCGCGATAGCTCAGTCGGTAACCCGAAGGGGGCGAGATTTTCCGCACCCGTCCAGACCGGCCCTGGGGCCTACCCAGCCTCCTATAAAGCGACCGGGGCGTGGAGATTACCACCAACCCCCATCTAGTGCCAGGGTTAAATAAAGAGTAGAACTATACCTCTACTCCCCCTCTGGGCCTTCATGGTCTGTTCTAGGATGACCTTTACCTTTACCTTTACCTTTCTCCCACCAGAACGGACAATTTTTTAGTGATCTGTGCATTTAGCATGCACAGTCAAATTTGGTAACCAATATTTACGTTGTAACGGAATTCGTGCATGCTGCATGTGCAGTCACTGAAAGAATTTGCTGGAAATTTTGCAGTGGGAGGAGTGAGAGGATTACGGAGCGGTAAGGTACACAATCACGCCTACCCGTTACCGGCGTAAACGAGATCTTCGTTCTTCTGGGACTTTACGCTGCGTAGATTTGGTAGTAGGACTGCTTGACCCTTGAAGATGGGACCGATAGGTTGTATCGAAACGTCGGTAACTATCAATCTACGTTGCGTAGCATCTCAGAAGAGCATAGATCTCGGTCTTCCCTTTGTCACTAAAATCCCTCTACGTCTAGGCTTCTGGTCATCCCTGATTCCGCAGTGATTTCTATCTCGTTGCTTTAAACCTAGACATTCTCGCCACGAATATCGCTTCTTTGTGTCAGTGTCAAGGTGTAAGTGGACGAACAAGACGGAAGGACAGATGGTATGAGGGCGAGCAGTTCCAACCAAAAGTGACTTCACGTCGTGTCTCTTCACCTGCGAAAAAAAAAATGCACCGCCTGTCAGAGAAAAAAAAAATGTCTTCGGTGTTTCAAGCTACGACTGAACCGCAAATTGTACGTAAACTTCACGCCGACAAGTTGAATGTCGGCGATCTTTTTTTGCGGGTGTTAAAATGTTTTAGCTGCTTGAGTGAGGGAAGGGCGAAAGAAATAAAAAAAAGAAAGAAAGAAAGAAAGAAAGATGACTGTATTGGAATTTGAATTTTTTTCAGAAATTTTTACAAGTTTTATATGTGTGTGTTTATGTCTCTGTAATGGTTAGCCGTGGCTTGTGGTATGAGAAGTAGGTAGCGTAGTTTACGCTCTTGACATGGTAGAGACGCCTGGTGAAGATGTGATCTATCGCGCGCTGCCGCCAAGCGTGGTAGATTGCGCGGGATCGTTGCGTGATTTTGACATGGCCGCCATTTTCGCATATTTCAAGATTTTTCGATGATTATTTTTTTTTAGTTGTAGGCATATTCCTTACCTTTCAAACTACGTATCGTTCACTGCTGTAGTCGAAGTAGGCGCGGAGCACTGTGAAGAAATGTAGGTAACGCGAAAGTCTGACACCGCGAGCGCCGAGGTGACCCACCTATGTGTACCGAAATGTAAGATGTTTTACGTCAAAAAATCTCGTGAGAACAGAGTTCGGTAATTAGCCCGGCACTCACTGAATTAACGTGGCAAGCTAATTAAATTTGGAGGTTAAAACAATAGCACTTAGTAAAGTAGCAGAGTGGTTATGAAGCAGTTGATTCTTACAAATGTACGAAATCATGCTTCAGCGATTTTGCCACACATTCGTACCTTAAACTGCACAATTATTTTATTCATACCCGCACTTAAACCCTTTTAGCAGTTATACTTGCGTTGCTTTTAAACCGCCGACGAAACTTGAGACAGATTAACAGACTAAAGAGTAAAATTATAGTGAGCCTCTTACGTCATCACTTGAACCTCTCCGCAAGTTCCAAAAACATAATCTTCCCCTGTTTCATATATCTTCCTCCTTATTTCCCTGTTTTTTCTTAAAACAAGATAATTACACCTTTCACTTTTCCCTAAGTTCCTTCCTCCCCTCCCCAAAAAAAAACACGAAAATAAAAATATTCCCTCTAAAATGTTCCTGCCCTGTAAAAGACACAGAACAGAATATTTTGCCTCTAAAGGTATCTCTTAAAACATACAAAATGTATCTTTATTCTCTCTCCAAAACATATTCTCTCCATTTTACCTTTCTCCCGTTTCTTCATGTAGGCCTGTTTGTGTTTTCCGGGACAGACAGACAGACAGACAGACACTTCAGGCCTGCAGCTGTTACAGACAGAACTTGGGTTAGGGGAGGCACTAAAGGAGGGTGGGGGGGGGCTTTCTATAAGACTTCCTGTCTTCAACACCCTAGATCCTAGAAGTCATAACATCCCTTGTTTTAACCCTTTCAATGTGGCCGTAATAATCAGCTGGGCTAACCATATCAGTTAGTGAGAATCGAGGAATCGAGGTTCGATACATGCCAGGGGTAAGAGTCCAGAATAATTATGGGGCCCACCGAGCCTCCTATTAAACAAAAACCGGGAATTATTTCCCGAAGATAAAACAGCCGGAGACGTAAATCTGACCAGTCACCTCTACCTAGCGCCGAGGTTCAGAACGAGTGGATCTGTACCTCCACTCCTCTGTATACCTTCATGGTGTACACAGGGACCACCCTTACCTTCACCACGGTAACATATAATTTATATTGAGTTTTGAGGTTCTCACGGTAAATATTTAAAAAAAGAATGTCCTTAGGAATGTGACGCCGTGTAGTTTGGCAGACGGTAACAACGTTTTGAAGGAAATCACTGCAACCATTTTCAGATTAAACCACGGCGTCATCTCCCACAAAATTATAATTTAAAAATGAGTGCAGCTTGTTCTTCCGAAATGTCAGTACCTATGTACCAGACTACACGGTGTTATAAGCCAGAACGTTGTGAATCAGTCTGTAGCACTATTAAGCTTTAATCCGAAGGCCCTGGAGGTACAATACAGCTGTATAAGAGGTACAATACAGTTGTATAAAAGGTACAATACAGCTGTATAAGAGGTCCGATACAGTTGTATAAGAGGTCCGATACAGCAGTATAAGAGGCACAATGCAGCTTATAAGAGGTCCGATACAGCTGTATAAGATGCCCGATACAGCTGTATAAGAGGCCGATACAGCTGTATAAGAGGTCCGATACAGCTGTATAAGAGGTCCAATACAGCTGTATAAGAGGTCCAATACAGCTGTATAAGAGGTCAAATACAGCTGTATAAGAGATCCGATACAGCTGTATAAGAGGTACAATACAGCTGTATAAGAGGTCCAATACAGCTGTATAAGAGGTCCAATACAGCTGTATAAGAGGTCCAATACAGCTGTATAAGAGGTCCGATACAGCTGTATAAGAGGTCCGATACAGCTGTATAAGATGCCCGATACAGCTGTATAAGAGGCCCGATACAGCTGTATAAGAGGTCCGATACAGCTGTATAAGAGGTCCAATACAGCTGTATAAGAGGTACAATACAGTTGTATAAAGGTACAATACAGCTGTATAAGAGGTCCGATACAGTTGTATAAGAGGTCCGATACAGCAGTATAAGAGGCACAATGCAGCTTATAAGAGGTCCATACAGCTGTATAAGATGCCCGAATACAGCTGTATAAGAGGCCCGATACAGCTGTATAAGAGGTCCGATACAGCTGTATAAGAGGTCCAATACAGCTGTATAAGAGGTCCAATACAGCTGTATAAGAGGTCCAAATACAGCTGTATAAGAGGTCCGATACAGTTGTATAAGAGGTCCGATACAGCAGTATAAGAGGCACAATGCAGCTTATAAGAGGTCCGATACAGCTGTATAAGATGCCCGATACAGCTGTATAAGAGGCCCGATACAGCTGTATAAGAGGTCCGATACAGCTGTATAAGAGGTCCAATACAGCTGTATAAGAGGTCCAATACAGCTGTATAAGAGATCCGATACAGCTGTATAAGAGGTACAATACAGCTGTATAAGAGGTACAATACAGCTGTATAAGAGGTCCAATACAGCTGTATAAGAGGTCCAATACAGCTGTATAAGAGGTCCAATACAGCTGTATAAGAGGTCCGATACAGCTGTATAAGATGCCCGATACAGCTGTATAAGAGGCCCGATACAGCTGTATAAGAGGTCCGATACAGCTGTATAAGAGGTCCAATACAGCTGTATAAGAGGTACAATACAGTTGTATAAAAGGTACAATACAGCTGTATAAGAGGTCCGATACAGTTGTATAAGAGGTCCGATACAGCAGTATAAGAGGCACAATGCAGCTTATAAGAGGTCCGATACAGCTGTATAAGATGCCCGATACAGCTGTATAAGAGGCCCGATACAGCTGTATAAGAGGTCCGATACAGCTGTATAAGAGGTCCAATACAGCTGTATAAGAGGTCCAATACAGCTGTATAAGAGGTCCAATACAGCTGTATAAGAGATCCGATACAGCTGTATAAGAGGTACCATACAGCTGTATAAGAGGTCCAATACAGCTGTATAAGAGGTCCAATACAGCTGTATAAGAGGTCCAATACAGCTGTATAAGAGGTCCAATACAGCTGTATAAGAGGTCCGATACAGCTGTATAAGATGCCCGATACAGCTGTATAAGAGGCCCGATACAGCTGTATAAGAGGTCCGATACAGCTGTATAAGAGGTCCAATACAGCTGTATAAGAGGTACAATACAGTTGTATAAAGGTACAATACAGCTGTATAAGAGGTCCGATACAGTTGTATAAGAGGTCCGATACAGCAGTATAAGAGGCACAATGCAGCTTATAAGAGGTCCGATACAGCTGTATAAGATGCCCGATACAGCTGTATAAGAGGCCCGATACAGCTGTATAAGAGGTCCGATACAGCTGTATAAGAGGTCCAATACAGCTGTATAAGAGGTCCAATACAGCTGTATAAGAGGTCAAATACAGCTGTATAAGAGATCCGATACAGCTGTATAAGAGGTACAATACAGCTGTATAAGAGGTCCAATACAGCTGTATAAGAGGTCCAATACAGCTGTATAAGAGGTCCAATACAGCTGTATAAGAGGTCCAATACAGCTGTATAAGAGGTCCGATACATCTGTATAAGAGGTCCAATACAGCTGTGTAAGAGGTCCGATACAGCTGTATAAGAGGTCCGATACAGCTGTATAAGAGGTCCAATACAGCTGTATAAGAGGTCCAATACAGCTGTATAAGAGGCCCGATACGGCTGTATAAGAGGTCCCATACAGCTGTATAAGAGGTCCAATACAGCTGTAATCTGATTCGGTGGGCAGCAACACGAGGCAAATAACGAGAGATGAGGAAAAAATAAATGAAAGTTGTCATGAAAAGACGAGAAGTCTGAGTGAGTAAAGGAAGTAATAACAAGCAATCGAAACTGAGATACAGAACGTGGAAATAGGGAAAGGAAAAAAAGATAAAAGATGTAATGGATCCAGCAGTGTTACAACACAGTTTGGGGGCAAACAATGGATAAGAGGTGATAGATGTGGGACAGAGCAGAGCAGAAAGGACTACAGAACACACAGAGAATGGAAACAAGAAAAGAACACAGTGGGTTTTCGTAATTAAACCGAAACAAAATAAAGCCACGTAGGCTGACCATTCAACTGCATTTACTACAGAAGCTAAGAATGATTGGAGCCATACCTCCGCTCTCCCCATATGCCTTCAACATGTTCAACTTAATTAAGCACAGGGAAAGCTTTTTTTTCCTCATGGCTCGACAGCCCTATATGGGCCTGGGCCTCCTCGTTTCGTCGAGGTTTCATGGTCACACACTTTAGACACACCACAGTCGGTAGGACTCCTCTGGACGAGTGATCAGCCCGTCGCAGAGACCTCTACCTGACAACACACAACACTCACAACAGACAGACATACATGCCCCCGGCGGGATTCGAACCCACAATCCCAGTAAGCGAGCGGCCGCAGACCCACGCCTTAGACCGCACGGCCACTGGGATCGGCTCAAAATTCGAATTGCCCGTATAATATAAAAGTAAAGTTTTCCCGTCCACGCCATAAAGTCATATAGGGGAAGTAGAGGTTATGTTCCACTTATTCTTAATCTTGGCACTAGTCGGAGATGAGAAGTTAACTTCACGCCCCGGCCACTTTACCTCCGGGAAAGTACCCGTTACACATTCCATAGAAGGCTGGGTGGGCCCCAAAGGCGGTCTGGTTTTTTTCTGAGAAGAGAAAAATGTCTTACTTCTGCCGGGATTCGAACCTGTACCGTCCGCCTATTCCGATTAATATAGTTACAGATATTAAACAAAATTTGTTATTAAACAAAATTTGTTAAAACGTTTCTTTAATAAATTTATCGCTAATTTATTTTAACGTCGCTGTCAGTAACTTGGGCTATACAAAGTCGAATGTCTCGACGACAGTAAATATAGTCGAACTCGGTTACAACGTCATGAAAGTGACTGAATATTTTGTGTCGTTATAAACGAGCGTCGTTATAACCGAGTAGTGTAACGTTATGGTTAACAGTGAGCAATTAATTGGTACCGCAGAATATCTGACGTTACAGACGAGATGTCGTATAAACCGATGTCGTTATAACCGGGTTCGACTGTAATTAATCCCCCGCCCCCCCCCCCCAAAAAAGAGAAAAGAAACGTCGGGGAATAATTTAAGGTAACCTTCCAGCACCTCCCTGGAGGAAATGAGTAAAAGTAAGAAACATTTCAGGATCTCGGTGTCCCAGTCGATATTAAATCCAGGCACCTCCCAGATACAACTCGCGATGATTTACCGCTCAATCAATCCTACAAAGTGTTAACGGACAGATTGAAGTATGCGGGTTTAATGACGTCAAAATGACTTGTAAAGAAGACACACAACAAATTTAACTACGCGCCATTCACTTCCGCAGTTAGGACAAAGGCACTGACTTGGCAGTAATGTGGAGTATAAGGCAATAAAAGACAATGGATGACACGGAAATCTGTGTGGAAAGACGTCTATCTGTCTGTCTGTCTGTCTGTCCCTCTGTGGGGAGTGGCACAAAGTTTCGATCCGCTCGGTAGGAACACTGAGTGAGGGGCGGAACGATTTGAAACTGTATAAAAGACAATAGTGGCCGGGGATTACCCTCCTGTGCGTATTGAAAAGGTCTCGATTCTCTGATATAAAT
Source organism: Reticulitermes speratus (assembly GCA_021186555.1). Classification (NCBI taxonomy): domain Eukaryota; kingdom Metazoa; phylum Arthropoda; class Insecta; order Blattodea; family Rhinotermitidae; genus Reticulitermes; species Reticulitermes speratus. Next base: position 7,607,872 of record JAJKFL010000008.1, read on the forward strand.
CGATTCTTAAGTTCGACAGTCTTCAACTCCAACCCCTCCCATTTCTCTTCTTTCTTAACGATTGGAATGAGGAGCATAGTGGCGCGAGTCGAAGTTTGGGGGGGGGGGGGGGGAGTTGGACATAAAAGAACAATACGAGGACGAGAAGTTCCGTCCAAATCAAGTGCGACAAACTTGTGGTATCCAACCGCGTAACAGATTTTTTTAGGGGTATCATAAAAAAATTCCCGCTGCCAGGTCCCAGCCATACTCTTAATCTAATGGCATCTGAACAACTATACAGGGTGTGCGAAAATTCATGTGCATCTGTGCAAGAAGGGTGCTGCACTGTGCCTGAACTGGGAAACTTCCATACATAAAACACTTCAGGTAACATACGTGACCTCTGACACACGCCCGTGGGGTTCACTTCCAACCGTCAATGTAAGCACTGTACATTCACTGTGACTTCCACTCTAATAATCTATAACCCACTTCCAACAGGTACACAGGGACTTTTCGCTCACCCTGTATAAAAGTCGCACGACACAGAAACCATGTTGCCACTTTAGGAAGCGGCGAGTTACGTCCCAAAACTGCGACCTCTTACGGACCCGTTAACCATCTTCCGAATAGACGAATGAATATGGAATACCGGTGGAAAAAACATGGACCATACTAGGATCCAACCCGGGCCTCCACAGCAAGAAGCTGGCGTATAACCGTTCGAGCCACCGCCCAGTGTGTAATACAGGACAAAGTTTCACGAAATTACTAACCAGACAAGGCAAGGCTTCCCAGAAATTATAAGATTACAGTCGCTGGTCCAGAGGGACTCACAAAGGACGCGAAATATATTCAACACCTGCCACTACAGGTGCATGTATATGCCAGTACTACATAGATTACAAATATTGAATTTCAAAAAAAAAAAAATGTTCTTTTCATCCTGCGACTCCCCTTTCCACCTTGTACTGTACAGAGATATATCCAGGCGTAGATCATGATCTCCTGTTACGTTTTATTAATCACAGTAGCTGGAAAATGTATCTGAGACCTTAATTTGACCTATTACGTAACTCGTCTGCTTAACCTTCGTATGTGGTGTATATCGTACTGAGCACCACGCCCATAATGCAAGACAGGAATACAAATATTGTCACCCAAACTGCCACAGCTAGGCCAAAAACTTGCGTGTAACAAACACTGATCATGAGCAACATCTGCTAATGTTAAGTAAACCCTTTGAACTTGAAGTTAATGCAAAGAGAAAACATATTTGGTTTCTATTACATAAAGCCATCTGTTAATAAGTTTAGAACAGTAACACTTTCTTAGTGGCCGTGCGGTCTAAGGCGTGGGTCTACGGCCGCTCGCTTGTTGGGATTGTGGGTTCGAATGCCGATCCCAGTAGCCGTGCGGTCTAAGGCGTGGGTCTACGGCCGCTCGCTTGTTGGGATTGTGGGTTCGAATGCCGATCCCAGTGGCCGTGCGGTCTAAGGCGTGGGTCTACGGCCGCTCGCTTGTTGGGATTGTGGGTTCGAATGCCGATCCCAGTGGCCGTGCGGTCTAAGGCGTGGGTCTACGGCCGCTCGCTTGTTGGGATTGTGGGTTCGAATGCCGATCCCAGTGGCCGTGCGGTCTAAGGCGTGGGTCTACGGCCGCTCGCTTGTTGGGATTGTGGGTTCGAATGCCGATCCCAGTAGCCGTGCGGTCTAAGGCGTGGGTCTACGGCCGCTCGCTTGTTGGGATTGTGGGTTCGAATGCCGATCCCAGTAGCCGTGCGGTCTAAGGCGTGGTTCTTCGGCCGTCTCGCTTACTGGGATCGTAGGTTCGAATCCCACCGGGGGCATGGATGTTTGTGTTGTGTTTGTAAGGACGGTAGTATGGAACGTAAAGTGACATGAAGGACGGAAGGATTTAACAGTACAAAAATGGATCAAAGGGGAAAAACCCCGGACAGACAAAAAAAACCCGCCTAGGGCATAGATGTCTGTCTCTTGTGAGTGTTGTGTGTTGTTAGGTAGAGGTCTATGCGTCGGGCTGGTCACTCGTCCAGAGGAGTCCTACCGAGTGTGGTGTGTCTAAAGTGTGTGATCGTGAAACCTCGATAATGAGGAGACCTAGGCCCCAAGGGGCTGTCGAGCCAATGAAAAAAAACACTTTCTTATTCCTTTTTTTAATGCAAAATATCCCCATTGGCACACATTACAAGAATATATTGTTATTAATTCTACATAAGCAGTGTTTGGCCTAACTGAAGACCCACATAGACGTGGATACTAACAGGAATACCGGGAGTGTCGAAAAGAGTATACATACGTCCAGCTTGAAGACCAGTCTAGTTATTTGCACGGACACGTATTGGATCGATGCCAGGCTTCTTTATACTAGTACTGCTTCATATAATTATACCTTCGCGGTTGACTCCGAGACTCATTTTTTTTATTTACTTTATAATTACCTCTCAAATACCACTTTCACCTTTTTATGTAGCATCTACAATAATTTAATTTTTACTTAATATCAATATTTTACTTAAGCAATATATGTACACTTTGTTATATACATTTGTAATGTATTTACTATTGTAAAAAGGGGGAGATCTACTTACAAAACAAATGGAGTTTTCCAGCTTATAAGTCCTGTTATGTCCTGATGATGGCTCTTATGAGCCGAAACTGGTAGCCAAAAACGTATTTTTAAAACTAAGTGTTGGATCTGACTGTATAAATTAATAAAAATCAATATACTCTTTCTTATTCCGTTACCAAAAACGCACAGTATTTTGAACATGAAACAGATGGTACTTACAGCGACCACTGTCCTCCAAAAGGTTAAGGATATTTGGCAGGAACGTGATACCAAGAGGAACTAAAACAATAGCAATGCAGAGGAACATAACAGCTGTCTAATTTTTTTGTATTTGTGGTGAAGGGCCCCGCAGCAGATGCTACGGACGTACCGCAGCCTTAAGGCTTGTTGTACAACCCTGTGATGAAGAAAGATGATCAGTTTTTTTTATTTTTCCAAGTAAGGAGCACCGGTGGAATGATACTGACAGGGGAAAACCGAAGTACTCGGGGAAAAACCTGTCCCAGTGCCACTTTGTCCACCACAAGTCCCACATGGACTGACCCGGAATCGAAACCGGTCCTCCGCGGTGGGAGGCCGGCGACTAACCGCCTGAGCCACGGCACGGCTCTGTCTAATGGTTAGTAATCACATGCGTCCCAGAGGCCACGTACTGTATCATTCACCAGACAGTCGGCTGCACGACGGTGATTTTTGGTGACTTGCATGACGTGACACTAAAATGTCGGGACAGAGCCTTAGGCTGCTTGTTGGAATATTCGACAAACATTTGACACTGGTGGGTACGTGCCACGTCGTGGGAACGGTGCACTTGTACAAATATTGACCACTTTTCCTTTTCCCATCCACTGTCTGTAAATGTAACACAAGTCAAAGGCATTACCAATGTTTGTTCAGTTATCAAGTCGCTACTTGTTGTTGCATTCCCACGATCTGTGTATACTTGAGGAGCAGAGAAGTACCCTGTGTGTGGACAATCAGCGGGATAAATCGGTATGTCAAGTGTCGAGTGGCCAAGTACACGAATCGTGGGAACGCGATCATAATAACCAGGCAAAAAGTTGGCAAGTATACTCCAGTACGAAGTTTAGCCAAATAAACCGGTCGTCGAAACAGTATGACATCTTACAACATAATACATCTAACAACATGACATCTTACAACAATACATGATATCTTACAACAATACATGACATCTTACAACAATACATCATTTAAACATACATATATTAACACCAACTCGTACACAATGTGAAAACACAATACGCAATCACTTTACACAAACCCACTAACATTCTTTATGTAAGAAAACAAAAGCCAAATGAGAAATTGTATCATATCCACTTGAAATGTGCCAAGAAATGGAACGGTATCTGGTCTTGTGTAGGGGTTTATGTAAAGCGCTTGCATATTGTGTTTTAACATTGTGTACGAGTTGGTGTTAATACATATTGTTGTAATATACGTACGTATACAGTATGGACAATTTAAAAAGTATGACATCTATTCACTTGGCTCCAGGGGTGCACAAACCAGGCGCCAGGTTGCCCAGGCTACAAATTTTATATGGTGGCGTCTAATATTTGTGGGCCCTCAGTAGGGACTCACTTCATCTCACCCTTCTGGCGCCTAGAATTTTGAGCTAGGCCCTAGACTTTTCGACAACTCCACATTAGGAGCAGTCCTAAGCTAATCTTTATTTTACGTGTAATAATAAAAGCAGGTTTCCATACAACGCGGGTTCCCTATCACACAGCTGCACTGAGCAATCCCTAACAACACTACGGACCAAAATAGCAACATATGGTGGCTCACTATAGCTATTTAGACTACACACTAAGCATGTCATTAGTACACTCAACAAGTCTGCAGTACAAATAGGCTTAATGCTTATTGTTAAATGTTCGGCTTTGAAAAAGGGGAAAGGTAATACCGTCTGTGTGTATTAGATAAACGCATATGGGGGAGTGAAGGTATAGCTTCACTCATTCTAAACATCAACAGTGGATGAAGGTGTGTGGTAAACATCGCGCCCCGGCCGTTTTAACCCAGTAGAAAGTCTCCTTCAGTACCCAATGAATAGGGAGAAGGCTTCGTGGTCATCAGAGCCCATCTTGACGCTTTAGACCAGATAATGGGGTAAGGAATTATCATCACTGCAAGAGATGATTGTGGTTGGCGCAGAGATCGGTTTCGATTCCACGGCAGTGTACGTTGAGGGCATTAGAATCAGCCACACTCTCATGTAACACAAATATTAACGGACTTGGTTCATCTCGAAACGTCGGTCACTACCAATAAAAATATAAGGCATCACATCCCAGAAACGAGTGATCCTTATGATCACAACCAACAGATCCTCAAATCCTGCATTGACATGTGAGCCAGCGTCCTTATAATGAACTGTGAGACAATAGCCGAAAACCACATGAAATGCTAAATTCTGCCTCAAACCCCCAATTCTACTAACCTTCCCATCAAGACTTCCGAACTGTATCCAGGTCCAAAAATAAATTAACAATCTCGGGAAGATTTCCCCACACTCACCCGCGTCGTCAAAAAATAAATAAATAGCAGGCAGTGTGTCTGCAAAGCGGATGTAGAGAAGGGAGGAAGAACAGCAACACCCCTCCCAGTACCCCAGGAGACATTTGAGAATTAATGGCGCGAGGACAAGCCTTATCGTCTGTCGGTATTTCAATTTCACACGGCCGCACCTTCGTAGTACTGACCGTTTGTCCAATATAGAATAAAACTCAAAAGTGCCGTCGAAACTGATATAACGTGTTTAAGGATAATTTCAAAAGCAACAATCAAACAAAGTGATCAGAAATGGGCGTAATAACAACTCCATGAAGTAGTTTTCCTTGAGAAGCTAGTAGTTTCTCATCTAGTCAATATATTCCCCCATTTTATGGAACAAAAAAGTTCATTATTATCTTCAAACCAGCCCGCCAATTTCCCCATCCTGAGCCTGATAAATCCAGTCCAAGCTTTGCTTTCTTATTTCAATAAGATCGACTTTAATATTATCCTCTCATCTACGCCTACATCTTTCAAGTGGTTTCTTTCCTTCAGGTTCCCTATCTTACCACATTCCCTGCCCATCTAATTCTCCTTGGTTGCATCACCCATTTGCATACACACGCACACACAAACACACACACACCAAAGGAAACGAAGCCGTTTAACAGTGTTATTGCCAGTTTTGACAGTTGCTGGGTTAACACAACAAGGTCACCTTGTTGAATCGCATCCCTGAAACTTAATGTAACCTGCTGCTTTTCCTGTGGGTTGGCTGATCGTTCTATGAACTGCCGAAAAACTAACCTTGTGGCTATATTACATACCCTCGCATGTACACGCCTTTGACCATTGAAGGTCCAGTGGTTATTTATGTACCACCAGATTTAACGTTCAAAAATTCTACGTTCTGCCCACACAGTGCATTTATGTGTTTTGTGTGGATCTCAGAACAAACAGCGATTATTTCACTGTACAACATTAACTGACTGGTTTGTATAACTGAGACGGAGTGTGTTTACTGCGCGGTACGGACTGTATTTATGTGTTTTGTGTGGATCTCAGAACAAACAGCGATTATTTCACTGTACAACATTAACTGACTGGTTTGTATAACTGAGACGGAGTGTGTTTACTGCGCGGTACGGACTGTATTTATGTGTTTTGTGTGGATCTCAGAACAAACAGCGATTATTTCACTGTACAGCATTAACTGACTGGTTTGTATAACTGAGACGGAGTGTGTTTACTGCGCGGTACGGACTGTATTTATGTGTTTTGTGTGGATCTCAGAACAAACAGCGATTATTTCACTGTACAACATTAACTGACTGGTTTGTATAACTGAGATGGAGTGTGTTTACTGCGCGGTACGGACTGTATTTATGTGTTTTGTGTGGATCTCAGAACAAACAGCGATTATTTCACTGTACAACATTAACTGACTGGTTTGTATAACTGAGACGGAGTGTGTTTACTGCGCGGTACGGACTGTATTTATGTGTTTTGTGTGGATCTCAGAACAAACAGCGATTATTTCACTGTACAGCATTAACTGACTGGTTTGTATAACTGAGACGGAGTGTGTTTACTGCGCGGTACGAACTGTATTTATGTGTTTTGTGTGGATCTCAGAACAAACAGCGATTATTTCACTGTACAGCATTAACTGACTGGTTTGTATAACTGAGACGGAGTGTGTTTACTGCGCGGTACGAACTGTATTTATGTGTTTTGTGTGGATCTCAGAACAAACAGCGACTATTTCACTGTACAGCATTAACTGACTGGTTTGTATAACTGAGACGGAGTGTGTTTACTGCGCGGTACGGACTGTATTTATGTGTTTTGTGTGGATCTCAGAACAAACAGCGACTATTTCACTGTACAGCATTAACTGACTGGTTTGTATAACTGAGACGGAGTGTGTTTACTGCGCGGTACGGACTGAATTTTTAAATAAGATTCAGGGTAATCTCGGCATTTAAAGGGTTAACAGAATCTCCAACGGCCAGAAGACTAATTTTTCTGCCCTGAAATTTGAGGCAGGTTTCTCCGAAAGTGGTGTCTATCTACCAGACTGTGCGATGTCACACCCCAAAACACAGTTATGTTACTATAAATTCGTTCATTACGTCCGGAGACGAAACATAGGGACAGACACGACGTGGCATTAGGTCTTGTGACTACGTGCTGCGTGCCGAGAGCACACGATAATTCACAACGTTATACCGCGAACACAAAGTTCACAAGTCAATCACCCTGAACAGCTTCATCTGAATACAACAAATGGAAGGCTGCAATTGTATACGTCACGCTCGGCTGCTTAGATACTTGACTCCACACCTTACGACGTGAGGAGACGCTCTGTAGTTGTCAAGTGTTGTATCTCAAACAAACGCCACCTCCCCATCGCACACAAAAAATTACACTACAGATAAATATTACAATTAGCATGCCCTGTTTCCCCTGAAAAAGGTCCCACAATATGTCACGACACATTGTTAGTACTTCTGTAAAAAAAAAATGGTAAAGGAACCCCATTACAAGCCTTGACAGGCCCTTAGGGTTCCAGAAGGTTGAGGCTCCCAGATTTATAGACAATCGGCACATGAAGGTGGAAAGGATGTTAGCCGTACGCACCGGCCGCCTTTACCCCCCAGGAAATATCCTTAGTACTCATTTCTATTACAGGCTGAGTCGACCCCAGGGCCATAGTACGACCGGAAGGATTATGTCAATGAAAAATTTTAAATAACACAATCGGGAATCGAACCCGCAACCCTAGTACGTCTGTACTGTTTAAAAACCTTTTAAGCCCGAAGAAGAAAAGAGGAACAAGAAAAGAAATTGGATGCTTAGCGATAGAAGTTACATTTCCCACAAATAAACTTACGGGCAACTTTCGAACTGAGGGTTCCTTGACACTTCTGGTACAGGCAGTTTGGACAGACGGTGAAGCGAAAGGAAGTTGACTGTGTTGAGGTTATGTTAAGGCAAGAAAACGTAAAGTTGTCTTTGCGCGTGCCATGCAGGCGTATGGGGAAGTGGAAGTATAACTCTTCTTATTCTTAATTGCGGAATTAGTTCGACGTGTGTGGTCAGCTTCGCCCCCCCCCCCCCCCCCCCCGGCCGCTTTACCACCGGTCTGGACGCTTTGGGGACTGTGGAAGAAAATCTCTAGAACCTACAGTGAATCGAAACATCATTCCTCGGCTATCCAGCCCGTAGCCTAGGTGCTATACCGACTGAGCTATCGTGGCTCCTTTCACGGTTTAAATAGCTGAAAAAATATGATGACTTTTTTTGTAGCAGTGGGGCGAAATTTTTATCTTATAAGTGGGGGCTGCATGAGAAGCGCTAAATGTAAAATTTGGGTACCAAATTATCATTTTTCATACGACTTTTAAGTCTCAAATTCATCTAAACAATATATGAAAACTCAGTTCATACCTCTCAGAAAACATACTTCGTCTCCAACACAAAAAATATTTAAATTAAATTCACGTAAATGACGCCTATTCACTGTGCAAAATACACGAAACATGTCAACGCAATGTATGGGAAAACTGTATAATCTTTTAGTGTTAAATCAGCTGGTACATACGAGTACAACAAACACTGATTTACAGGGTTAAAGGGGGGAAAATTGTGTCATATATTCCTAGACATGAGTTCTACAACATTGTGCGCGAATTTCTACACGTTCAATCAACTGTTTGCATTACTGCTTCATTCTATGAGGGTACCCTGCTTGAATCACAACCTCGACACGGGCTATCTTGATAGATGTCTCTATAAAATTAATTTAGCCCGACTTTTTTCTTTGATTTTAAGTTCCCATGGCGGTATCAAGATTACTGTCTTCTGGGACACGACACCGTGCAGTCTGGTACATGGGTACCAACGTTTCGGATTACTCTGTTACAGCTGTTTTCTAGGTAAAATATGGAGGTTCCTCCGAAACGTTGATACATATCTACCAAACTACACGACGTCATATCCCAGAACACTATAATATTTTATTATCAATATGCAGATGGGGTTTGTGGTAATGATCCACAAATTATAGACCGGCACTACATGAAATAGATTGGTCAGCTTCACACTCCGACTGGCTTTACTCCCAAAGAAGGAACACTGACCTCAGTGGATAGCAAGCTAAAGCTATGTTCTCACAACAAGTGTTATGTTACGCTCTAAGCAAAATCGGCATATGAACAGGTCACCAAACCTCGACAGGATATCAGCTGAAGCCTACGTGTGATTCCTTATTCATGGTGAGATGCCAAAGTACACGATAACACCGCTGCAAATTGGCGATGGCAAAAAACTGGCTGGCAACTGACTTCCCACTTGGTGTTCACAGTTCGCTTTCGAATTTCGGCGATCTCACTCGATCACTTATGGTACAGAGGAACAGAAGAACAGAAGTTAAGGTTAACCCTTTAAAGCCCAGTGGTTACTATATGTACCACCACGTTTAACATTCAACAATTCTACGTTCTGCCCACACAGTGTATTTATGTGTTTTGTGTGGATCTCAGAACAAACAGCGATTATTTCACTGTATAACATTAACTGACTGGTTTGTGTAACTGAGACGGAGTGTGTTTACTGCGCGGTACGGACTGTATTTATGTGTTTTGTGTGGATCTCAGAACAAACAGCGATTATTTCACTGTACAGCATTAACTGACTGGTTTGTATAACTGAGACGGAGTGTGTTTACTGCGCGGTACGGACTGTATGTATGTGTTTTTGTGTGGATCTCAGAAAAAACAGCGATTATTTCACTGTACAGCATTAACTGATTGGTTTGTATAACCGAGACGGGGTGTGTTTACTGCGCGGTACGGACTGTATTTATGTGTTTTGTGTGGATCTCAAAAAAAACAGCGATTATTTCACTGTACAAACATTAACTGATTGGTTTGTATAACTGAGACGGAGTGTGTTTACTGCGCGGTACGGACTTTATTTATGTGTTTTGTGTGGATCTCAGAACAAACAGCCATTATTTCACTGTACAACATTAACTGACTGGTTTGTATAACTGAGACGGAGTGTGTTTACTGCGCGGTACGGACTGTATGTATGTGTTTTGTGTGGATCTCAGAAAAAACAGCGATTATTTCACTGTACAACATTAACTGATTGGTTTGTATAACTGAGACGGAGTGTGTTTACTGAGCGGTACGAACTGAGTCTTTATACATAATTCTGGATCATTTTCATCTTCAAAGGGTTAAAACATGCGATATTTTAGGTTCTCACAGCGGTGTTACTGAATATTCAAATCTTCTGGGTTCGAAGCTCCCTGGTACGTTCGTCTGCAGGGTGAAGCAGTCTACTTGGACTGCTTGACCCTGCAGACGAAACGTCCGTAATTATTTACCACTAGATGTAGCGTAACATCTTATAATGCTTTAACCTTCACAATTAACACAATTAGTATATATTATCAATCCATTTTTTAAATTTAATTTTCCCCTGGTTTGCATGCATTTAGTTCAAACAGCACAAGAAAGAGAAGGCGGATGCCGATACTACTACTACTACTACTACTACTAATAATAATAATAATAATAATAAGTTATTCGTGTCCGCTGATTGGAGACGACAGCCAGAGCAAGGCGACAGAAATTACTGCCCCACCTTTTCCTGGCACTAAAAATTTATTCATTTGGCTAACAGATTTTCAAAAACGTATTCGACCCTGCTCATGGTACACTCTGTAATTCATTACGTTTCGGTAGCGATGTGAAATTGAATCACGGAATCATAGGGCGAGATATCTGTATCCAATTACATGAATACGTAAGTTCCAAACAACCTGTAATCTAAATCCAATCAAGGCCGAAACTTTGCGCAAAATTACCTCCATTCACGAGTCTGTCTGTATGTCTGTCGACAGGGCAGTTGTGGTTTGTGGCGACGGGTTAGGGTGATGCATCATCATGCCGACAATAACGAATGCAGTGGGTGGCGTGGTAGCTGGCTGCTACCTACACCCTACGCCCTGATCATATCATCACTACACGCAACCAGTCATCTTTGGGTGCGTGACGAGAAACGCAAATGGAAGCGGCTACTCCAATACAGTAAAGGCAAAGTTCTCCCTATACTCGTACACGCCAAAAAGGCATATGGGGGAGTGAAAGCATAGCTCCATTCTTTCTTGATCTCGGTACTAGATGGGGGTAATAATACGTATTAGTGCCGATCCCAGTGGCCGTGCGGTCTAAGGCGTGGGTCTACGGCCGCTCGCTTACTAGGATTGTGGGTTCGAATCCCACCGGGGGCATGGATGTTTGTGTTGTGTTGTTGTATAAGGACGGTAGTATGGAACATGAAGGACAGAAGGATTTAAAAGTACAAAATGGATCAAAGGGGAAAAACCCCGGACAGGCAAAAAAAAAAAAAAAAAAAAAAAAAAAATCTCACCGGGGCATGGATGTCTGTCTCTTGTGAGTGTTGTGTGTTGTCAGGTAGAGGTCTCTGCGACGGGCTGATCACTTGTCCAGAGGAGTCCTACCGAGTGTGGTGTGTCTAATGTGTGTGATCGTGAAGACTCGAAAAATGAGGCGGCCTAGGCCCCCAAGGGGCTGTCAAGCCATTGGAAAAAAAATAATATTAGCAATTATTATTGAGCCCAGTCGATTCTTCTTTTCTTGGGACTACCTTCCAATTAACCCGTGGATGTCACAGCGGTAGCCCCATCTCCTATAAACACATATAACATATAAAATTCTTGTGTTTTACTAAACACATTGTATTTAACTTTGTCTAAATATCTACAAAGATCCATATCCAGATCTTTATCAGTAAATCTCAATATTTTCCCATAAGTTGCCTCCTCGGTCTTATTCAACAAATTTTTATTTAAAAATTCCGGTCTCCATGTTCTAATCTCTGTACGTCTCACCCATATGTGCTTAATATCCTCTTCACCTAAACAAAATGTATTGTCCCTTATCTACAGAGTGTTCCACTTAAAACCGTCCCGCTTGCATGGCGAAATCAAAAAAGCATTTTGTTTCGTTTAATGTTTGGTAGACTACTCGTAAGTGCACACTCTTATAGAAGATGTTTGAAATGAGATCCTTGTGAATCAGTACAATTTGTGCACGTGTTATCAAAAATCCTTTCTTCATTTCGCCTTGCAAGCGGGCCGGTTTTAAGTGGAACACCCTGTATTTCTAGTTCCTCTAAATTTCCATACTCCTGCTAACAACCACGCTACCCACTTGTTTTGTTCCTAGTAGAGTATTCTGTAGATAGAAGCAAGTGATTAGCTTCACGCCCCGGCCGCTTTACACCCGGAAAAAGAATAGGAGGCTTGCCGGGACCTAGAGCCAGTATGAACGCTGTGAAGAAAAAAAAATCGTTCCCCTGCGGGGAATCGAACCATTGTGCCTCCCTGTCCAGCCATCAACTTAGTCACTGTACATTCCTCTCCAATCCAGTACATAGAGTAGTCTGGTAAAGCTGTACCGACGTTTCAGAGGAACCTACTGACTCTATAATCAGGATAGCTCTTGAAATTTTAATCTGATATGCAGCATTATAAGCTAATGGCGATAAAACTAAAATCCATTCACTGGTCATTAGCTTATTTAATGACGTCAGCTACACAAGCCTATAGGTTAGAATCAGAATATAAATGATAATAAATATCGGTCACGTAAATATACGGAAGGAGTCGACCTTGACCTTGTCTTGAAAGACTAAACCAATAGCAGAGAGGAAAGGTCATGCAGTACGTGAGGCTTCAGGTTCTGTCGGCGAAGACTGTGGAGCTGCTGTCTTCTGGGATGTGACGCCGTGTAGAGAGGGTACGGGCATGGTAAATGGTAAATGGTATGGTAAATGATAAATATGAAGAACGCACAAAGACCTATCATACATACAATAAAAATAAGGAAGGCTAACTGGATTGGTCACATCTTGCGTAGGAACTGCCTTCTGAAACATGTGATTGAAGGAAAGTTAGAAGGAAGGATAGAAGTGACGGGAAGACGAGCAAGAAGTCGTAAGCAGCTACTGGATGACAAGGAAAAGAGAAGATACTAGGAATTCAAAGAGGAAGCACTAGATCTCACCCTGTGGAGAACTCGCTTTGGAAGAGGCTACGGACCTGTCGTAAGATAGACTGCAGAATGAAGAGGCTACGGACCTGTCGTAAGATAGACTGCAGAATGAAGAGGCTACGGACCTGTCGTAAGATAGACTGCAGAATGAAGAGGCTACGGACCTGTCGTAAGACAGACTGCAGAATGAAGAGGCTACGGACCAGTCGTAAGACAGACTGCAGAATGATGAGGCTACGGACCTGTCGTAAGACAGACTGCAGAATGAAGAGGCTACGGACCTGTCGTAAGACAGACTGCAGAATGAAGAGGCTACGGACCAGTCGTAAGACAGACTGCAGAATGAAGAGGCTACGGACCTGTCGTAAGACAGACTGCAGAATGATGAGGCTACGGACCTGTCGTAAGACAGACTGCAGAATGAATGGATGAATAATTTAGAAATGTGCCGGCAAGCCGCACAACACAGCCTTGTGGACAGCGAGGTGGACACCCATGCTACAGTCTCTTGCCCTGCCGGTAATTAAAAGTCGATTTCTCTGCTGTCCAGCCCGTAGTATCCAAATCACTACACTGACTGAGCTATCACGGCTCCATTTACCTTGAGATACTTCAGAAAGCGATTTCCTTGCATCTGAAACAATTATAAGGAGAATGGATGCTCTGCTATTGAATTCCGACTTAATTAAATATTTCGTGTGCCCAATACGGGTTTCGAACTACGTACTAGAAGAAGCAGTTGCGACACCGAAACACAGGAGTGAAAACCAGAATGTGTGAAGACAAAATAGACACGCCCTGTGACTTCAATACTGACAGCCGCAATAACATGATTTACGGTCTTGCTTCTTGGCACCGTGAACACGTCGACAGAAGCATACACCGTCGATCGGAGAACATACGGGCCTAGTGCGGTTTAATCAAGCTGTCCCACGAGGCACGCAAATTATCTGTGACACTTTTACGGAGTTTTTTTTTTTTCACGGCTTTGTTCTCGAAGACATAAAAACCAGATTGTCGCTTTAATAAATGTTCTTAGTGTTTCAGAAATTTCAGTACCTCAGAACCCAACTGCAAATTGCTGTCATTTTTCATTTCACAAAACATATGTAGAAATTTTCATAAAACATAAGGCCAAAACGAACTGAAATGTCGCCTATAAATGTCCGCACTGTAATCTATAAGACTCGCAATTTCTTTAACCAAAATTTTGAGTTTATATCACGCATTTCCAAAGCAAGGTCCTTCGAATAAGCCAAAAAAAAAAAAAAAAAAAAAAAAATTCGACCATGCTTAAAATTCAGAAAGTCCAGTATTCGAACCTCACCTAGACACCAACTATTCTGTTATTCGTGTTTTCCTTCATATCCCCCACAAAAGTACTAGGCTAATACCTTTAAGCACAAAAAGTGCATCGTCTCCTTTCAAACCCTTACCTACTCGCCATTACCACTGTATTCCACAAAGTTAGAAGTAAAGTTGTCCCTTTGCTTCATTAAGCACCGCGGTATGACGAAGAATAGGGGGAATGGAGGCACAGCTCCAAGCATTTTTGCACTGAGTGAAGGTTAATGATGAACTTGAAGATCCAGCCGCATTACGCATGGTCTGGAGGCTAAGGACAAAAGACAAATTCTACCCCAACTGGGATCGAATCCTATTTTCTGCAAAGTCTGTCCCGTATTACAGTCATTATACTGAGCTACATGGTCATCGTGCCGATCCCAGTAGTCGCGCCGTCTAAGGCGTCGGTCTACGGCCGCTCGCTTGATGGGATTTCAGGTTCGAATCCCGCCGGGGGCATGGATGTCTGTGTCTTGTGAGTGTTGTGTGTTGTCAGGTAGAGGTCACTGTGACGAGCTGATCACTCGTCCAGAGGAGTCCTACCGAGCATGGTGTGTCTGAGTGTGATCGTGAAGCCTCGATAATGAAGCGGCCGTGGCCCACTAGGGGCTGTTGCGTCATGAGAAAAAACATGATCATCGTTTCCTTCTCAATTACTTTGATTCATCAACTGTAGCTTCATCTGCGTGCTGCACCGTGTCGAAGTGGTAAAAGTGACAGACGTTTCAGAGCAAATTACCTCTTTCTCCACTGTCAAGAGCAGCACAGGTTCATACGAAACGGCAGTAACTATTGCCGTTTCGACAAAACGTGATATCCAAAAGATTACATAGTCTGATATTTTGGATTTAACCGTAAAGTCCGTTGAAACATAAGATTCACGGTCACAGCCAGTGGCTATACCACAGTCAGTACAGCAAGACGGCCAGTATAGAGGTGTGCCGAACAGGGGCGCACCCATGGGGGGGGGGGTGGCTACCGGGCTGCAGTCCCCCCAAACACCCCAAAACCGAAATTTAAATAACACAGATTTTGTCGATATTATATCAAACGTTTTACGTGATTTACCCTTCAGCTGAAATCAGCCCCTGAAATCAGCTGATGACTAATACATTAGAATTTTAAATATTAAATTAATAAAATTAAAAAAAAAACAATAAACACTGTGTTTGAGTCACGGAACATGTAGTTATATTTATATGTATATAAATGCAGTTACAAACAGTGTTATGTTATACCTACGATATGACTTTTATATCATAATTTTTAAAATCAAACATAAATTACATATAGCCTCAGGGTCATCCCCCCCCCCCCCCCAAAGAAAAAATTCTGGGTGCGCACCTGGTGCCGAAAGAGATTCGGAACTGGCACGTTCGAAATACAAGTCACAAGTCTTACCGACTGAGACAAAGTGCTCGGTCGAACTGTGCAAACGCTCGCCACCACTGCAGTACACATCCCTTCAGTTCATGCAAATGTGACAATGCCTCGCCCATATAAATGAATACACCCACAGCAGAACAGGGGAAGAGAGTGCAATTGCCCTGCTTGCAAGCAATAACTTTAACATTAACAGTACAAAGCCGTATATCATATATTCATGTATTAGTGTCGCAATCATGATCATGCTGCCTGTGTGCTAAATGTTGAGAGACTGCATCCAGCCTTACCACACTTTCTCTGCGTGGCTGGCGCCACAAACAACAAACACGTTCTCAGTATTCTACGCTACGACATTCAACTACGACCGATGACGTAGGAACGCGAGTTAGATGGCCAATCAGAGAACGGTATTTGTCATTTCCATCTCTATCAAAATGCTGTAGAGAAAATAAAACAGTTAAATCGCTTCTCTATAAATTCAAAGCCGCAATAAAGTTTTTACAAAAAAAAGAAGAACAATAATAAAACGTAGTCGAACCCGGTTATAACGACATCGGTTTATACGACACCTCGTCTATAGCGACAGATATTCTGAGGTACCAATTAATTCCTTACTGTTAACCATAACATTATACTCCTCGGTTATAACGACACTCGTTTATAACGACATCGGTTTACACGACACCTCGTCTATAACGTCAGATATTCTGTGGTACCAATTAATTCCTCACTGTTAACCATAACAATATACTCCTCGGTTATAACAACACTCGTTTATAAACGACATCGGTCAATGCGACACCTCGTCTATAACGTCAGATATTCTGTGGTACAAACTAATTCCTCACTGTTAACCATAACATTATACTCCTCGGTTATAACAACACTCGTTTATAACGACACTCGTTTATAACGAAACGAAATATTCAGTCCCATTCATTACGTTATAACAGAGTTCGACTGTAAATGAGATCACATCACAACATTTACATCCAATTCGAGGAAACAATGCAATAATGACATATAAAACGCGTTCTTTCCCAGAGGTAAAGAGCTGGAGCGTGATGTTGACCACTCACCTCCAGCGCCCAAATTAAGAATAAGTCGAACTATACCTCTACTCCCCTTCATGGCGTGCCAGGGAAAACTTCAGTTTACAAACAATTTTTTTTTTCTATGGCTCGACAGCCCTATATGGGCCTGGGCCTCCTCGTTTCGTCGAGTTTCATGGTCACACACATTTGAGACAACCACAGTCGGTAGGACTCCTCTGGACGAGTGATCAGCCCGTCGCAGAGACCTCTACCTGACAACACACAACACTCACAACAGACAGACATCCATGCCCTCGGTGGGATTCGAACCCACAATCCCAGTAAGCGAGCCGCCGTAGACCCACGCCTTAGACCGCGCGGCCACTGGGATCGGCAGTTTACAAACAATACACAACATAAATTAGGCCTGTAGACAGGGTGTCTGATCAAGCTGTGACACATATGGCTCACGTACAGAAGGTTTCCTTTAGGAATCTACTCCAGGATGTCTTTCTTTAAGGACAACGTTGTGTTCGCAGTTACCTTACATGTATTCCGGACATAGGATCCTGAAATGAGCCACGACCACTTCCAATCATCTTAAGTTCACCGAACGTGATCATTTTTCCTAACCATCCTGTGATAAATAACAATTACATTTACAGTTAATTTAATGACGATGTCAGTAGCCCAGATGATCAGGCGACAATAATGAACTGGAAGGGATGCGGAAGGAAGCGGCCGTGACGTAATTTAGGGTTATAGCCAGTTATTTGTCGGGAGTGACTGAGATAAACATCAGGTCATTCGGTGTCCCAGCCAAGATAAGAACCCGGCACCAACCCCAGTACAAGTTATCACTTGAGCCAACTTTGCTCGGTAAAATCTGCAAATATGTTGATAAAAGGTCGTTAAATAATTCATGATCCATCAATACAAAGAGATTTAAAAAAATGAATAAAAAAGGTTCGTTCATAGGACATAGTTCATAAAGTACTTTTAAATGCGTTTACTTCAGAAAATAATTCCTCGTCTACGTCATAACCGTATAATCGACGTATTTCTACATCAAAGAAGCAATCTACAAAGCCATACTGTTGTATACGATATCTTCGTGCTAAACAAAAATACCCATTACAGTGGTAATTCTCTCTCTAAAAGGAGGAGAAGAAATGGATAATAAAATGACACAACTTTCGCCTGCAGTTTCACCACATAACATAAACACACACCACATAACATAAACACACACCACATAACATAAACACACACCACATAACATGAACACACACACCACATAACATGAACACACACCACATAACATAAACACACGCCACATAACATAAACACACGCCACATAACATAAACACACGCCACATAACATAAACACACGCCACAAATAACACACACATAACAACCACACCCACATAACATGAACACACACCACATAACATGAAACACACACCACATAACATGAACACACACCACATAACATGAACACACACCACATAACATGAACACACACCACATAACATGAACACACACCACATAACATGAACACACACCACATAACATGAACACACACCACATAACATGAAACACACACCACATAACATGAACACACACCACATAACATGAACACACACCACATAACATGAACACACACCACATAACATGAACACACACCACATAACATAACACACACCACATAACATGAACACACACCACATAACATGAACACACACCACATAACATGAACACACACCACATAACAT
Source organism: Reticulitermes speratus (assembly GCA_021186555.1). Taxonomy (NCBI): domain Eukaryota; kingdom Metazoa; phylum Arthropoda; class Insecta; order Blattodea; family Rhinotermitidae; genus Reticulitermes; species Reticulitermes speratus. Next base: position 7,626,601 of record JAJKFL010000008.1, read on the forward strand.
GAACACACACCACATAACATGAACACACACCACATAACATGAACACACACCACATAACATGAACACACACACACACAACACATGAACACACACACACATAACATGAACACACACTCACATAACAAACACACACCACATAACCATGAACACACACCACATAACATGAACACACACACCACATAACATGAACACACCCACATAACATAACACACACCACATAACATAAACACAAACTCATAAGCACATAAAATTAATGCTACATGCTACAGACTACAAGTTGACTCAACTACATAAGCAAGCGCGTGATAATTACTTTGCGTTCGGTCACTTTTGTGTAATCATCTAAAAAAATCATTAGAATTGTGTAGAAATTGTATCGGGCATAAAACAATCATTCTTATTTGTCTCCATGAGGTTTGTTCGAAATATATATTTTTTTTCGCTCTGAGACGAGGTAACAGGGGACTGGAGGCGACTATACAATGAGGAAATATTATTAGGGTGATCAAATTTAGAATGATTGGCGTGGCATGTGGCACGTATGAAGGAGGGCAGAAATGTATACATGGTTTTGGTGGAGGAAAGAGTCCACTTGGGAGAACTGGGCGTAGAGGAGAGATTCATTCATTCTGTAGTCTGTCTTACAGGTCCGTAGCCTCTTCCAAAGCGAGTTCTCCACAGGGTGAGATCTAGTGCTTCCTCTTTCAATTTCTAGAGGAGAGAATGATATTAAAATGGATCTACAAGAAATGGGACGGGGGTGTGGACTGGATTGATCTGGCTCAAAATTAAATGGCGAATCCTGATGCGGACGTCAGGTCTAGCGGTACGATACAATGCCGCTCTGTGTATCCTTCCGCTAGACCTGATCTCCGTATCAGGATTCGCCAGTAAAAGGCGGAGAATGTCAGGAAATATTAGCTTCTCAAGGAGGATCTGCTCCATGCAGTCAGTCAGTTGGTTGGTTCGTTGGTTAGTTAGTTCCTTCGTTAGTTATTGAGTTAGTTGGTTAGTTATTTCGTTGGTTGGATGGTTAGTTTAGTTAGTTAGTTAGTAGACAAATACTTGGCCAGTTAAGCACAAGTTGTCATGCGGCAAGGCGAGAATGGCAGAAAAGTTTGCGCAATGTTGTCAACTCAACACACGGCTGATGCACATCATCTTGGCCTTAGAACAGTCAAATTCAACGGAAACAACTGGCAACAACGCAATCGTTATGTCTCTTTCGGAACGACAGGCTGTCACTCACCCGCCTCCGTGTTTGAACCGCACAATAGTCAACTTTCTGCGGTGCAGTTAGAACTTCAGTTGTTTACAGACGACTAAATCCTAAGAACCAAGATCGCCACATCTAAAGCTTTGTGTGACAGAAAGCAAATTCACCTGCAGACGAAGTGAGACTAACTTCAAGGAGAAACAGCCTCGCTTGCAGTGTTCAGGTACGGAAGTCGTAAGAAAGGGCCTACGGATGGCGAAATTACGTCAGGGCAAACCGTATTTGTGGCGACCACACACCTCTACACAGTTCGTTACAGAGCATAGACACGCTGCCTAAGTTATTGACACTAACAACATGAACTTGTATGTTATAACGGAGTGGTCATCATGTTAGATTGCTGTTTAGACCTCAAAGCAGACCTTCCAGTCGCAGCCAACTCTGTAGGCGTCTCATGACGACGCAAACAGACGGCGCACCCGAAATGTTGTGTTTATTTCAGAATACTATAAGATGGACACACTACAGGAACACACTGATTTTAAGTGTAATTTTGCAAAGGTTTTGAAGAGGAAACTTGAGGGAAAGAGACCAACTTGGAAGACCTAGGAGCAGATAGGAAAAGTAATATTAAAATGGATCTTCAAGAAACAGGATAGAGGGGTGGACTGGATTGATCTGGCTCACGATAGAGACAAGTGGCAGGTTGTTGTGAACACGGTAATGAACTTAAATTAAGTTTAAACCAACCGATGCACACTAAAACCACTCTTTAAGTAGCTTTATTATAAAATTGTTAAAATTGTACCCCTACACGTGTTTCGATCCTAGGATCATCGTCAGGGGGGTTTCTTGCTAAAAGCTACAGCCACTTCAACACATGATTTAAAATATTCTATCTGCACTTTGAAACATAAGTTAAAATCTTGTAAAAAGATTCGCTAAAAGTTGTAAAATTATAAAAGCACTGTAGATAGTAGAATTGTGCTTTTATAATTTTACAACTTTTAGAGAATCCTTTTACAAGATTTTAACTTATGTTTCAAAGTGCAGATAGAATATTTTAAATCATGTGTTGAAGTGACTGTAGCTTTTAGCAATAAACCCCCCTGACGATGATCCTAGGATCGAAACACGTGTAGGGGTACAATTTTAACAATTTTATAATAAAGCTACTTAAAAAGTGGTTTTAGTGTGCATCGGTTGGTTTATAACTTAATTTAATATGACGAAGATGCACGGTGTCAACAGTGTGAAACGGTAATGAACCTTCGGTTTCCACAAAATGGGGGGAAATTCTTGACTAGCTGAGGAAATACTAGCTTTTCAAGAACGACTCTGCTCCATGGTGTTAGTAAGTCAGTCAGTTAGTCAGTCAGTCTGTTAGTTAGTTAGTTAGTTAGTTAGGACACCATGTGCAATGTCACTAGCCTCTGTAGGTCACGTTCAGTAAAAGCACTTGCAAGAAAATTAGCATATTAGGCCTACTTTTACATAAAAATTTACCGGAGGAACGAGACGTCGGATGGCACAAAGGATGCAATGATCCAGCAGAGGATTACACATTTCTTCTGTGGAAAAGAGAGTGGGAGTCAACCAAGAAGATGATGGGAAAGACATCACTGTTTCAGTAACAGGCTATTGCACATAACACTATGAGGCCGCTAGTGTGATAATGCTTTTAACGTGCATAAATTACATAAGGATCAACGTGATTATAACAAGTCAAGTCCGGGGCATGTAGCATGCACCTGAGAAAGGGAAAACCCACACAGGGTTTTAGTGTAAAAACCACAAGGGAAAAAGTAATTTGTAAGACCTATGCATAGATGGAAGGATAACTTAACAATAATCTTAATAAAATTAAATAAGATAGTATAGACTGGATTAATCTGGCTCAAGAAGAGACCAGTGGCGGGATCTTATGAAAACGATAAACAAACTTCGGGTCCCATAAAATGCGGGGAATTTCTTGACGTGCTGAGGAACTATCAGCTTCTCAGGAAGAACTCTGTTACATGGAGTTAGTACAGTACGGCTACCATCCTCAGAACCCTTTAGAACTGCGTGATTTCAGGCTTCGGCAGCGATGTAGATTCGATCTGCGCTCTTCTGGGATATTACGCAGCGTTGAATGATAGTTGTATACCGACGTTTCGGGACAACCTATCGTTCACATCTTCAAGGGTCAAAAAGTCAAATAAATCTTGACCCTTGAAGATGGGACCGATAGGTTGTCCCGAAACGTCGGTATACAACTATCATTCATCGCTGTGTAATATCCCAGAAGAGCGCAGATCCCTTCCGAACTCATTTACAACGTCTACGGGGAACTCCCTGCTATGCAGTGTTGCCGAACGCAGTGTCAACAAAGCCTGGCGACTCAATCGCACTGCATGCAGATGAGCAGAACTCTGGAGGTGCAGAATAAAACACGGCACAGACAGACAAATGAGGGCGAAGCACCACACCATTCTCTCCCTTTCCCTTTCAATGCAACTGACTACAAATCCAAATGTGCAAGCCAGTGTTAGTTACATCCGTGACGTGCAACCCGTGGCCCGCAGGACTTGTATCTGCGGTCAGCTATGTGCTTTCGAAAATACAGTCGAACTCGGTTATAACGTCATGAACGGGACTGAATATTTTATGTCGTTATAAACGAGTGTCGTTATAACCGAGCGGAATAATGTCATGGTTAACAGTGAGGAATTAATTGGTACCACAGAATATCTGACGCTATAGACGAGGTGTCGCATTGACCGATGTCGTTATAAACGAGTGTCGTTATAACCTAGGAGTATAATGTTATGGTTAACAGTGAGGAATTAATTGGTACCACAGAATATCTGACGTTATAGACGAGGTGTCGTATAAACAGATGTCGTTATAACCGGGTTCGCCTGTACTTACCCTCCCCCCCCCCCCCCATAGGAATGAAAGAAAAATGTGGAGTGATTCTGGTACAATTCGCAAGCGTAGTTAAATTTCGTAAACATATTAAGTTGTAAGGGCTTTGAGCATATTACATGGGCGAAACTTTTTGTTAGAAACTTGACAGTGGGAAGAGAGAAAAATACGTAAGTGTAAGCTAAAACTGGTCCTGGTGTATTTCAATACTAATTTCATAAAATGGAATTACCTGTATTTCTTACAAAGACACCAGTGAAAAAGAAACGTGGCAACGTTCTGTCTCGTTGATATTCTACCATTCTCGAAGACTAAAGTTCTGGCATTTAAATTGTGACAAATAACTACATTAATCTTATTGTAATAATACTAGTAATTAATGAACAGTGATCACAGTCCCTTAATCCTTCAATGTAAAATATATTTTCCTTGAGAAAATAAAACTTTTATTGTTAAAAATCTGTTTACTGCCTGCGCTGGGTTCGGAGGTTTTCACGTGGCCCTTGAGCAATAAAAGGTTGCTCTGCACTAGTCTATTACGCAGTCTGACTGCCTATCATATCTTATTTATAAGTATCTACCGGGCGGTGAGAGATGACGTAATAATGTGCTGCCTGGTCAGGGCTGTAGATGAATATAGAGCAATGGTGGAATGGTGATTAACAGGGAAAAGCCGAAGAGACTAGGAGAGACACCTGCTCAGTGGGACTTCGTTCATCAGGAGTTTCAAATGAAGTCAATGAAAGCTGAATCCGACGTCCCTCTGTAAGAAGCCATCACCTAGACACCTGACCCATGTCAGACTACCTTTATGCTCCAAACCCAATCCAAATACAGACGATTCCTTTAACTTCGCAAGGTAACAGGTGTTTTCGGATCTGCTTGCAGTACAAAACTGGGACGACAAAATCATACCAGATTCCACGTTTGGACACCGTGCTTCTATGGATTCGAATCCACTCAGTTACTCCCCACGAACCTATCTTAATGTTATCCACTCAGTTACTCCCCACGAACCTATCTTAATGTTATCCACTCAGTTACTCCCCACGAACCTATCTTAATGTTATCCACTCAGTTACTCCCCACGAACCTATCTTAATGTTATCCACTCAGTTACTCCCCACGAACCTATCTTAATGTTATCCACTCAGTTACTCCCCACGAACCTATCTTAATGTTATCCACTCAGTTACTCCCCACGAACCTATCTTAATGTTATCCACTCAGTTACTCCCCACGAACCTATCTTAATGTTATCCACTCAGTTACTCCCCACGAACCTATCTTAATGTTATCCACTCAGTTACTCCCCATGAACCTATCTTAATGTTATCCACTCAGTTACTCCCCACGAACCTATCTTAATGTTATCCACTCAGTTACTCCCCACGAACCTATCTTAATGTTATCCACTCAGTTACTCCCCACGAACCTATCTTAATGTTATCCACTCAGTTACTCCCCACGAACCTATCTTAATGTTATCCACTCAGTTACTCCCCACGAACCTATCTTAATGTTATCCACTCAGTTACTCCCCACGAACCTATCTTAATGTTATCCACTCAGTTACTCCCCACGAACCTATCTTAATGTTATCCACTCAGTTACTCCCCATGAACCTATCTTAATGTTATCCACTCAGTTACTCCCCATGAACCTATCTTAATGTTATCCACTCAGTTACTCCCCACGAACCTATCTTAATGTTATCCACTCAGTTACTCCCCACGAACCTATCTTAATGTTATCCACTCAGTTACTCCCCACGAACCTATCTTAATGTTATCCACTCAGTTACTCCCCACGAACCTATCTTAATGTTATCCACTCAGTTACTCCCCACGAACCTATCTTAATGTTATCCACTCAGTTACTCCCCACGAACCTATCTTAATGTTATCCACTCAGTTACTCCCACGAACCTATCTTAATGTTATCCACTCAGTTACTCCCCACGAACCTATCTTAATGTTATCCACTCAGTTACTCCCCATGAACCTATCTTAATGTTATCCACTCAGTTACTCCCCACGAACCTATCTTAATGTTATCCACTCAGTTACTCCCCACGAACCTATCTTAATGTTATCCACTCAGTTACTCCCCACGAACCTATCTTAATGTTATCCACTCAGTTACTCCCCACGAACCTATCTTAATGTTATCCACTCAGTTACTCCCCACGAACCTATCTTAATGTTATCCACTCAGTTACACCCACGAACCTATCTTAATGTTATCCACTCAGTTACTCCCCACGAACCTATCTTAATGTTATCCACTCAGTTACTCCCCACGAACCTATCTTAATGTTATCCACTCAGTTACTCCCCACGAACCTATCTTAATGTTATCCACTCAGTTACTCCCCACGAACCTATCTTAATGTTATCCACTCAGTTACTCCCCACGAACCTATCTTAATGTTATCCACTCAGTTACTCCCCACGAACCTATCTTAATGTTATCCACTCATTACTCCCCACGAACCTATCTTAATGTTATCCACTCAGTTACTCCCCACGAACCTATCTTAATGTTATCCACTCAGTTACTCCCCACGAACCTATCTTAATGTTATCCACTCATTACTCCCCACCAACCTATCTTAATGTTATCCACAAAAAGTCTGGTGTAGTATTGAAGTGATTACTCCGTAATTGTTAAAATTATTTGCCTAATTTATGGCAATCCTTATTAACATATGGGATTTGTTGCTCCCGCCCAGGTCAGCACTAAAATCATGAGCTGCTTAAAAGCGACGCAGTGTTTTGTGGCAGAAGAACCAAAGTTTAAGACGAAAATTGTACCTCCATCTTCAGGGTAAACTTCTTACTTTCACGACATAAATTTCAGCCTTCGTATTTCATTCAACATATATATCTTCGGTTAAAAGAGCTTCTTTATATAAGTCAATAATCCCTAAACCATTCGTTTCTCAGCTGATCGCTTTCAAAAATCCCCCCTTCCAAAACAATTTTGTAAACATACTTTGTTCTCGCCATGCTATGTAAATGCCAGCCCCACCATAATCCGTTCAGTGTATAGGCGACTTTGAACCCAATAAACCTACTCATTTGCTCTCAGAGCTTGTTACTTCAGATTAATATATGCCTCGTTATGCCAGCAACCTTTCAGTGTCTATGAACCATGATGAATAGACAAAAGGTAAAAGCCAGTCCGTATTTCATTATGACATAAAATTTGTTGATCAAATCCCTCAACAATTCAGTGGGGAGCTGTATTATGAATCCATCCATATAAACTAACAATAAAATTAGTCCTGTCCTTTGAGTTTCGAATTAATGGGACTGCGTGCTCATTTCGAAATGATCGGCTTTCCGGGTGGAATATGCAAGTCCTGGCCACTCTCCTGTGGTACATCAAAGGAATCAAACATCAACGGATTGGATTTCTAAATGGGTTACACGCATTCAAGTTTATTTCCATCGGATGGAGACGTTATTCGACTGTAATTTACTTCTAACAAGAATCATAATGAACTATCTCGGAGGCTCAGACACACTGAAGGGTCGCCAGGAGGAAACGTGTCAACACGACTGAAGTTCCACCGTAAACAATTAAATTTCTATGTTTTATCGTCTTAGTTTATGTTATCCAGCAATATATTTTTTTTCTATGACTCGACAGCCTTATATGGGCCTGGGCCTCCTCGTTTCGTCGAGGTTTCATGGTCACACACATTTGAGACACACCACAGTCGGTAGGACTCCTCTGGACGAGGGATCAGCTCGTCGCAGAGACCTCTACCTGACAACACACAACACTCACAAGATACAGACATCCATGCCCCGGTGGGATTCGAACCCACGATCCTAGTAAGCGAAAGGCCGAAGACCCACGCCTTAGACCGCACGGCCACTGGGATCGGCTATCCAGCAATATACACACATTTAAATCCCACAATGCAAAAATAAAGGTAAAGTTCTCCCTAGAACAGGCCATGAAGGCGCAGAGAGGGAGTAGAGGTATAGTTCTACTCTTTCTTTAACCTGGACGCTAGATGGAGGTGGGTGATCAACGCCACGACCCTGCCGCTTTACACCCGGGAATTACGAAAAAAAAAGGAATACCATTAACTGGGGCAGTCACTGTTCTTCCAGACAGAGAGTGTCTCCATTTAGCTTAAAGTCGTGAAATTCGTGTGCTCACACTTACCAAACCAGCACTAATTATCGTGCACACGGAATTGCGACATTCAAGTAATCGCTACCAATCACCGGCCAGCCAGCAGCTGTCAAGTAATTCTACACAACAAAAAGTCTGCACGTTGAACTGACTTTCCCTTCTCAGTTCTCAAAATGCACGTAAAGGTAAAGCAACCCCATTACAGGCCCGGACAGTCCCCGAGGGTTCCAAGACGTTGAGTCTCCCAGAATTTCTAGAAAATCGGCACACGAAGTGGCAACGTTGTCAGCCCTACGCATCGACCGCCTTTACCCTCCAGGAAATACTCCTGGTACTCATTTCTGTTAGAGGCTGAGTCGACCCCAGTGCGGCCGAAAGAATTATGTCAATGAGCAATTTGAACGAAACCATCGGGAATCGAACCCGTGACCTTCCGACTTGTAGAGCAGTGCCTCAAGCAACTGCGCCACCGCGTGCCCCCTCTTAAAATGACTGTATCTATAATAATCAGACAAATCCTGCCTACTCAACCGTCCCACCGTGCCCCGCAGCGAAACTGGAACGAACGGTCAAGTTCTCATTGTCCACTCCATGAAGACATATAAGGGGGGGGGGGGTATAAGTACGATATATCTCCACTCATTCTTAATCTCAACACTCCATGGACGTGACTTCATGACCTTGCCCCTTTATTCCCCGGAAATAAACCCAGTACCCATTGAACAGAAAACTGGTCAAAACCCCCCCCCCCAGAGCTGGTGTGGATGATTTGGAGATTTGCCGGGATTCGAACCCCGGATCGTCTAGCCAATAGACAAGGCACTATACCGACTACGCTATGTCGGCCCCATTTTATTAGTTACTTCCTGTCGCTCCTTGCGGAGCATATGGCCTCCTTTCAGAGGTTTCTTGGTCTGGAAGTGTGCATTCTGTAGTGGGTGACCAGTCCACTGACTGCACAAGTTCTACTCATCCTGATATGACTGCCAGAGCCATCTAGCAGTCAGTCAGGAGACTTGGGTGAGAAATGGCCGCTGAATTTTGCTTACGAAATATCTCTATTCATGCCCGTAAGGTTCTTTTACATGCCGTAAATCTACGACATGGGACCGACGGCTTTACTTCCCCTCCGAAGGAAGTTGTGCTACGGATTTTTATCACGGCCCCATTTTATGGACCAGAATATTGAAAAAGTTAAGTCTTCTGGTATGTCGTGGAATGACAGACCCTGAAGATGGAGGCACTATAATCCTTCGAAACATCGGTATATATTCACCAGTCAGCACATCGTCACATCCCACAGAACCTCGCATCTGGCACTGATCGCAAAGGTTCATTACCGAGGTCACAAAACCCCGTCACTGGACAAGGCCGAGGCGCTATACTGACACGTTACCCCCACAACTCGTAGTGATAAGCGACCCATATACCTGTATTATCTAAAAACGCGTTTTAAAAATAAACCCTTGCGAATAATTCGCACGTAGAAACAATAAAATATTTAATCAACAAAAATTACAATATCTTAAACTTAATAAACACTAAAAATTTTAATCTGTGGTCTTCTGGGTAATTACACGGCGTCGTGTGGTAATTATTTACCGACGTTTCGGGACAACGTATCGGTCCCATCTTCACGGGTCAAGATTCAGGACCCGTGAAGATGGGACCGATACGTTGTCCCGAAACGTCGGTAAATAATTACCACACGACGCCGTGTAATTACCCAGAAGACCACAGATTTCATCAACATGGCGGCGTAAGCCTGAAATCAAAACTAAAACTTGTACTTTGTAATGCTTCATATTGGGTGATTTCGGAGATCAACGGATCATAAGCAACGTGTAAATAAGAAACAAAACGTTGAAACTTACAGTGCTGCCTCAAGCGGAGGCCAAGGGAAGTACTTTGAAATATGTTAACTTCCCTTGGCCTCCGCTTGAGGCAGCACTGTCCATTTTTAACGTTATGCACTGGAATACAAACCAAAAGGCAAACGCGACATAGGTCGACCAAAAACAAGATGGAGAGATCAACAGCATCTTCAAGATTGAGTTTTCAAAGGACAGGACTCAGGTGTCCTACATCTGTTTACGTTAATTATGATGATGATGATGCTTTTTGTTTAGAAACAATTTTTGAAAGGAAATTAATAAAAATAAAGGAGACAGCTATCAGTGTCGAATCATAAGCTTTATAAAAACGTCTGTGTTTAAAAAATCCGTTCTGTAGTTCTGTAATTATGATGTCGCAGACCTTACCGTATTAATATATGTGTAAAGAAGGATAGCTCAGTGAGTATAGTGACTGGCCATGGGGCCTACCCAGTATCCTACTAGCCAGTGGGTATGAGAGTTCTTTCACCGTGGGTAAAGCGGCCTAGGTGTATAGCTGACCAGTCACTTCCATCTAGGCCAGAGATTCAGAATGTATGGAACCATACCTTCACTCTCCCATGCGCTTTATAAGGTGCTGCGTAAAGAAACACAGGGGCTACTTTGCTTCACCTGCACTAATTCACAGAGCTCGTTCTCATTATTTTACGTCTTCATATGCGCAACTAGTGGACAAATTTCGATTAAATTTGGTATCAGAGGTCAAAATTAATATCTGTGTGAAAAATTTAATTTTTGGTCACATCGACCCCTGTGAAATCCGTACTTTACATGAGAGCAATTAAGTTCATAGATCAGTGTTCTCAGAGGTAACACTATACACTGTGATTTCTATAATATGATTTGTTTTGTAACAGACTGCTTTTATCTGCAATAAATGAACATCAAGGCCAGTGAGGTGCGTAGACTACTGATCGATCAGATTAGCGTTGTCAAACAACAAACAACACAGCGACTGTTTAATGAATGAAGCACTCAACCGCACGAGAGGCCTTCCGCTGTACCGGGATTAGCATTTAAGAGAATGTAATTATCTGCCCCACGATAAGCAGCCAGGTGAACCGCGACAAATACACTCTGTAGGTCTGTACAACTGGTGCTGTTCGCAGAAACCTACTTGCAGCTCAGAGCACGATGATGTTTGAGGTGCTGGACGTCGGGTTCATCGAATACTTGACATTGCCCACGTTCCGTTGCCAGTTCAGATGCCAGATATCTTGACACGTTTATCATGTTTTGCCTCAGTTTCTCAAAGACAACAACATGAATGGTACAATAGACAGATATCAATTCCTTTCAAATCTTTCAAAAATGTTATATTATATTATGTTATGAATTTATGTTATATTATATTGTATTATATTATGTTATGATATGTTATGTTGTTATATTATATTATATTGTGTAATGTTATGTTATGTTATGTGTTATGTTACATGTTATGTTATGATATGTTACGTTATGTTATGTTATGATGTTATGTTATGTTATATTATATTGTGTAATGTTATGATATGTTATGTGTTATGTTACATGTAATGTTATGTTATGATACGTTATGATATGTTACTTTATGTTATGATATGTTATATTATATTATATTGTGTAATGTTATGTTGTTATGATATGTTATGTGTTATGTTATGTTTGGTTCTGATACGTTATATGTTATATTATATCATATTTTGTAATGTTATGTGTTATGTTACATGTTGTGTTATGATACGTTATGTTATGTGTTATGTTACATGTTATGTTATGTTATGATACTTTATGTTATGTGTTATGTTACATGTCATGTTATGTTATGATACTTTATGTTATGTGTTATGTTACATGTTATGTTATGATACGTTATGATATGTTACGTTATGTTACATGTTATGTTATGATACGTTATGATATGTTACGTTATGTTATATGTTATGTTATGATAAGTTACGTTATGTTATGATACGTTATGTTATGTGTTATGTTACATGTTATGTTATGATACGTTATGATATGTTACGTTATGTTACATGTTATGTTACGTTATGTTATATGTTATGTTATGATACGTTATGATATGTTACGTTATGTTATGATATGTTATGTTATATTATATTACATTATATTATATTTTATAATGCGGTCAAGGAAAGAAGTTTCACGGATGGTGGGGATGAAGACAGTCGGGGACTCCCCCACTCTCCTCACAATTCTATGCCACTCGAGCGAATATTGTCACGTGGTTCATCAATAACAACATCCCTGTTGACAGAATGTCTAGACGACTGTATCAGAATGTAGGGAAGTAAGCTGGGTGGGGGGGGGGGTGTGTGGAGCTGGAGTGAGATGTGGAGGGGGTAACTTGATGGGACATCTTTCCGTGGCCTCAGCACAGTGACACTTAGTGTGTTTGGGTGAGTGGGAAAGATGGGCGCAAAATAGGGCGAGAGAAAAAGAAAGAAAAGGAAGCTCGTTCAAATCTCCCCATGACAGTCTTCACGATTCTTCACGATTCTTCACGTTCTTTGGCTTCAGTCTATCTGTACACGGTCTCACTTCCGCGTCTGCCCGACAGCGATGTGACTTACAACAATTACTTGATCTCTTAACAAAGGCGAACGTTCTGTCCACAGAAACGGCTTTGTTTTATCGGGCTCTGTTGAAGTTGGTGCCAGGCTTTACTGCTACTGCAGAATTGTGACCACAGCGCGGAATTGTGTTCTAATTCGCAGTGCTACCAACCTCAGAGTAAATGGTACAGCTTCCAGCTGATTAACTGATAATTTAGGACTGTCAATTAATCAGGATAATCGAACATAAGTTTCAAGTCTAGACTAAAACAACATACCACACAGTTACAGCTGCATTTTCTGCATCCTGTCGCGTCGATCTAATGCATGCGTCTGCAACCAGCGACCCGATGCCACATTTGTAAATTGTGTACTTACTATAAAATGACACAATAATTTACGCAGTTTGGTATACCTTACACGTGCGGCCCGCGAACCAGCCCACGATGACAGGTGTCGCCTTTCGCCATAGAATGGTCGGACGCCTATTATCTAAAGAAATTAGACAAGCGTCTTTTCCCCCGGAGCAAATGCCATTCAGTTACTCATGTACATTCAGCTTATTTAACGATGATACCTTTAGTTCAAGCAGTATAGCGTCCAATGATAAAATTGGCAGTGAATGACAATTCTGAAAGAATTTGGAAGTGGTCGTGGCTTAATTTGCGATACTATCCCAACATATGTCTGGAGGGGTTACCAAAATAAGAAAGCGTCACACGTGATGCTTATAAGGGCATGAATCAGTTACCACAAGCAGCTGTTTAACATCAGATTGGCCGAAGACTTCATGTGTTTCATTTATGTGCGTTTTAATTAAATACGTCACAATTAGCTGCTCAAGCTATAAGCTTATGGTGAGACATCCGGTTGTGTGCGTGTGCGTGTTGTAAAAGACACACACAACACGGTCACTCACAACGGACAATGTTTATGTCTAATATGGACAATGCTTATTGTCTAATATGGACAATGTGTACTGCCTAATCTGGACCATGTTTATTGTCTAATACGGACAATGCTTACTGTCTAATATGGACAAAGCGTATTACCTAATATGTACAATGTTTATTGTCTAATACGGACAATGCTTACTGTCTAATATGGACAATGCTTACTGTCTAATATGGACAATGCGTAAAGCCTAATCTGGACAATGTTTATTGTCTAATATGGACAATGCGTACTGCCTAATCTGGACAATGTTTATTGTCTAATACGGACAATGCTTATGCTCTAATATGGACAATGCGTATTACCTAATATGTACAATGTTTATTGTCTAATATGGATAATGCTTACTGTCTAATATGGACAAAGCGTATTACCTAATATGTACAATGTTTATTGTCTAATATGGATAATGCTTACTGTCTAATATGGACAAAGCGTATTACCTAATATGTACAATGTTTATTGTCTAATACGGACAATGCTTACTGTCTAATATGGACAATGCGTAATGCCAAATATGTACAATGCTTATGGTCTAATATGGGTTTTCTCACAAATTTTAACCTGTGCCTCATGATGGTTTACAAATAAGCCGAAACATGTCGCACAATAACACAATAAACATTTTTCAATATAGCCTTGTTGTTCGTCTGTTACATAGATCAAGCTACTTCAATTATATCGCAAATGCTAGCCATTAACGAATAATAAATCGAAGAGAATGTGGAAGCAAGCACTCGTGGTTTAACTTGAGGCACTACCCCGGTATTTGTGTCGGCCAGGAGAAAAAAAAAGTCTCTTACAATAGCCTGGTTTCAACGGTGCTTCTTCCAAACACGAAGCAGTGCTAGCTGCTCCACTCCGAAGCGCCATACGCGTAATTCACCATAACAGTTGGCTATTAACACTAACAGAATCAATATCAGTCGTGTACAGGCACGTTGCCCTGAAACAAACCGACGGACATGCGTCTGTCTACACAAACATCGCAGTGTTCTACTGCATCTGACGCCGTCATCAAAGGGACTTCAATTCTTAACCATTTGGAGCAGAGCGGTGACTATATGCACCACCAGGTTCAGATATATCAACTCTGCAGTTTGCCATACAGTACATTTATGTAGCCTATAGAAGCAAAGAAATGAAAAACGGATAAAGTAAAAGAGGATAGGGAAAGGACGAGATAGAAATAAATAGCAGAACTGGGGAAAAGAGATGCAGAAGCAAAGGTAAAGGTAAAGCAATCCCTGTACAGGCCTTTAGGGTTCCAGGAGGTTAGGCTCCCAGATTTCTAGACAATCGGCACATGAAGTTGGTAAGGTGGTCAGTCCTACGCACCGGCCGCCTTAACCCCCAGTAAATACTCCTGGTACTCATTTCTGTTAGAGGCTGAGTCGACCCCAGGACCATAGTGCGACCGGAAGAATTATGTCAATGAAAAATTCCAGTGACACTATCGGGAATCGAACCCGCGACCTTCCGGCTTATAGCGGAAGAAGCAAAGTAGAAAGAAAATATGGCGAAAGGAGAAAGGTACAAGAAAAACGAGGACAAAAGACAGAAAGGAAAATTAGAATAAGATGGAGTAGAAGAAGAAACATCAGAAGAACAAGAAAAAGTCCCAGTCCATGACTCTTGCATTCCGTTAACCGGCTGGATTCAAAAGAACAGCTACACTGCTGACATCGCATCGCCCGCTGTGACATTCGATTTGCATAATAATGGGAACGAACGGAACAGGTTGGTATAAAAAGCAAGCAGACGGTGTAATAGAATATCCACTGGCACTTTCGAACAGTACAATACAGGTAACTAGAGTGGAAAGTTGAGCTGCAGTTTCAAGCATGCAGTTTCCGATAACTACACCGCTCATTGGTGTCCGCAGTTTCCCACGACCCTTCACTGGAGAGTGGTTAACTCCTTTGTTGTGGCAGTGAACAAACGTGCGAAGACATTTGCATAAAGCTATTTTATTTTGGGGGAAATAAATGTTAGGTGTGTCGGCGTTACGTAGCATGAACTACTTCCGACGGATTAATTAAGCTTCCAAAATTCAGGTGGCACCTGCTATACACAAACAGTTCAGGCAGGCTGGACGGTCAGGGGTTCGAATCCCGGCAGTACGAAGAAACTTCCCTGTTCTCCAAAGCTTATAGACCGGCTGTGAGGCCCACCCAACCACCTAGTCAACGGGTACCGGGGCTCTTTCCAGGGGTTAAAGTGGCCGAGGCATGAAGCTGACCGCTTACCTACAACTATTGCCAGGTTAAGAATGAGTAGAGCTATACCTATGCTCCCCCTATACGCTTTCATGGCGTCGAATTGCTGGGATTGTGGGTTCTAATCCCACCGGGGCATGGATGTCTGTTTCTTGTGAATGTTGTGTGTTGTCAGGTAGAGGTCTCTGCGTCGGGCTGATCAATCGTCCAGAGGAATCCTACCGAATGTGGTGTGTCTCAGTGTGATCGTGAAACCTCGAACAATGAGGCGTCCCATGCCCCCTAGGGGCTGTCGAGCCATTGAAAATAAAAAAATTAATAAATTCTGATGTGCTGTCACAACAGCCATAGAGCTAACTATAGAGATAGCACAAGAACATGAGAGAAGTACACAAATAACAAACAACAAAAGCACACAGAAAAGAGACAATAAGAAATAACGTCTATAAAATTATTATTATTATTATTATTATTTGCTTTCCTTACTCCACAGCAGTTCAGTCAGTTCTCACAACAGCACGGTCTCACTGACCAAGCACTTCTTATTCTGTTCTGCCAAAAACTTTCTGACTATACGGCATGTGTTAAGTATTACTGCTTTGTGCATTAGAATATATAGAGCAGGGCGGTGATTGAGCAGTTCTAAGTTTTTTGTGTAATTTGTTTGGAATAATACCGGTTGTGGATAGTACTATTTCATTCTGTAGTCTGTCTTACGACAGGTCCGTAGCCTCTTCCAAAGCGAGTTCTCAACAGGGTGCGATCTAGTGCTTCCTCTTTCAATTTCCAGTATATTTTCTTTTCCTTAAGGTCATCCAGTAGCTGCTTACGTCTACTCCCTCGTCGTCCCGTAATTTCTATCCTTCCTTCTAACTTTCCTTCAATCACATGTTTCAGAAGGCAGTTCCTACGCAAGTTGTGACCAATCCAGTTAGCCTTTCTTCTTTTTATTGATGTACGATATTCCTCTCCTCCTTGACTCTGTGTAATACTTCTTCATTTCTCACACGATCGGTCCAACTGATCTTCTCCATCCTTCTCCAGCACCACATTTCAAAACTTTCCAGATACTTCTGATCTACTTTCCGAAGTGTCCACGTTTCAGCACCATACAAAGCTATGCTCCAAATGTAGCACTTTACTAGTTTCTTCCTTAAATTTAATTCCAGTTTGCTGGTGAAAAGATTTTTCTTCTTGTTGAATGCTGCTTTTGCCATGGCAATTCTGGATTTAATTTCACGTGTACACCTTGCATCACTTGTTATCATGCTACCCAAGTAATTGAAATATTCCACATTCTCCAATTGTTTGTGGATAGTGGTTGTCATATTCTTATAAGCTCTTCTTTCAAGTCTGTATACTCCTGGCGCTTCTCGGTGACGGTGCTGTTAAGGCTGTGACTGTTGGGAATTGCTACATGTACTAATTATGGTATTATTATTATTATTATTTATTTTATCTATATTATTTTAACAAAGGACCCCAAGAAAGAAACAGCGTCAAATCATAAAGTTTCCCCTACGCTTAATTAAGAACGACACCATAAACACGTACGCGAAAGTGGGGGTATAGCTCCATTCATTCTTAACCACAGCAGCAGATTGACGTATCAAGCTACAGGCCTCCGATGCTTTCTCCCGTGGAAACAGCTCCCGGTCAGCGCTGTCTTCGTGGCCCGAAGTTTGTGTGCCTCAAGTGTAACTCGAACAGTGGACAACGTGATGTTCGGAGCTGTTGCGAGGTGCACGGAGGTCAGACGTTCACTTATTTGTAGTATACTTAACCTATTAAAGAACCGCGGTTACTATATGTACCACCGCGGTTACTATATGTACCACCAGGTTTAACATTCACAAATTCTACGTTCTGCCCACACAGTGTATTTATGTGTTTTGTGTGGATCTCAGAACAAACAGCGATTATTTCACTGTACAGCATTAACTGACTGGTTTGTATAACTGAGACGGAGTGTGTTTACTGCGCGGTACGGACTGTATTTATGTGTTTTGTGTGGATCTCAGAACAAACAGCGATTATTTCACTGTACAGCATTAACTGACTGGTTTGTATAACTGAGACGGAGTGTGTTTACTGCGCGGTACGGACTGTATTTATGTGTTTTGTGTGGATCTCAGAACAAACAGCGATTATTTCACTGTACAGCATTAACTGACTGGTTTGTATAACTGAGACGGAGTGTGTTTACTGCGCGGTACGGACTGTATTTATGTGTTTTGTGTGGATCTCAGAACAAACAGCGATTATTTCACTGTACAGCATTAACTGACTGGTTTGTATAACTGAGACGGAGTGTGTTTACTGCGCGGTACGGACTGTATTTATGTGTTTTGTGTGGATCTCAGAACAAACAGCGATTATTTCACTGTACAACATTAACTGACTGGTTTGTATAACTGAGACGGAGTGTGTTTACTGCGCGGTACGGACTGTATTTATGTGTTTTGTGTGGATCTCAGAACAAACAGCGATTATTTCACTGTACAGCATTAACTGACTGTTTGTATAACTGAGACGGAGTGTGTTTACTGCGCGGTACGGACTGTATTTATGTGTTTTGTGTGGATCTCAGAACAAACAGCGATTATTTCACTGTACAACATTAACTGACTAGTTTGTATAACTGAGACGGACTGTGTTTACTGCGCGGTACGGTCTGAATTTTTCCCTTTAAAGCCCAGTGGTTAATATATGTACCACTACCTTTAACATTCAACAATTCTACGTCCTGCCCACACAGTGTATTTATGTGTTTTGTGTGGATCTCAGAACAAACAGTGATTATTTCACTATACAGCATTAACTGATTGGTTTTTATAACAGAGACGGAGTGTTTACTGCGCGGTACGGACTGATTTTTCCCTTTAAAGCCCAGTGGTTACTATATGTACCACTACCTTTAACATTCAACAATTCTACGTTCTACCCACACAGTGTATTTATGTGTTTTGTGTGGATCTCAGAACAAACAGCGATTATATACTTACACAGCATTAACTGACTGGTTTGTATAACTGAGTTTGTAGTGTGTTTACTGCGCGGTACGAACTGGTTCATTAAATATAACTCAGGTTATATATCCGTCTTCAAAGCGCTAGACACATTAGGATCTTCCTACTGTCTATATAGCATCAAAAGATGGGATGTAAGGCTAGGCGCACACTTGCGATTTTCTGTCGCGCGATTATTTAGTCGCACAAATAGAACACACTGTTTTCAGTAGGAATGCGCGCACATGCGACTAAATAAAAGCAGCGATTAAAAAGATGCAACCAGCCCTATTTTACTAGCGACGCGACTGTCGCGAATTAAAATGGGTTACATAGACAGGAATGAACCTGCGCACACTTGCTTCTGCTGCTGTTCAGTCGCAGTTCAATCCTTGGAGAGAAATCTATCATTGAAAATTATTGTATTTGAATTATTTGTTATTGATATTGAATTATGTCTGATAACGAATCTGCTGTTGATAATTCACCATCACACATTGTTTTGGACACGGAGAAATTGATTTTTGAATTGGAAAAACGGCCTGCTCTGTATGACAAAAAATTTGACTTATAAGTGGGCGCACCCAATGTTTTCGTTTGCGTCTTTTTTTGGACTTCATACGGAGTAATAAGGCAATCACACAAGTACTTTCGATGAAATCCATACCATTACTGAAATATACTAGCGAATTTTTGGTCGCCGTGTGCGGACCGCAATACTTTTCGGCGATTGCGACTTTTCAGTCGCGGCGGCAATAAATCGCAAGTGTGCGCCTAGCCTTAGTAAAGAAAGGTCTGGACATACAAC
This sequence comes from Reticulitermes speratus, assembly GCA_021186555.1. Lineage (NCBI taxonomy): Eukaryota > Metazoa > Arthropoda > Insecta > Blattodea > Rhinotermitidae > Reticulitermes > Reticulitermes speratus. The sequence continues at coordinate 7,646,327 of JAJKFL010000008.1, forward strand.
TATGCAACAAGCAATAAAGATCCAGGGTCATCCGGTAGGTGGCACATGGAGGTCGCCAAGATTTGTTATTCATTTAAATTCCTTTTAATACAAAATAAATTTGTATCTTCACGTAACAATCGAATGAGCTATGCACGGCACGCAACCATACGGGAAGTGGAAGGGCCCACACTCTACTGTTTAGCACGAATCACTCGCAAGACGTGCATAAAGTGAAAGCATAATGATGATGTCGCGCCTGTCCATCTGCCCATCCACTTTTGTCATAATCTAAATTACTGAAGGAAATTTGGATGACGTCTGATAGTATGGGCAAACTATGAACGCTTTCACGCGAATTTAATTTTGACACTTCACACGAAATCAAGAGTGAAAATAAACATTTTTCAAAAACGTATCGTTAAAAAAAACCCCCCCCATTCACGATGCAAAACACAAATGTAATTAGGATCTCCTGCAACTTGTATTTCAAATATTACTGTATGTGGTAAATATTTAATTAAATTCAATGACAAAATACGTAATGGACTGACATTATGTGAGTGGCTCTGCAAAAAACAAATTTTGCCATCTGCAGCACAAAGTATTATTGACATTAATGTACATTTGTTCCTGTTGTTTGAGAAAATACGTAGTTACAACACGGAAATAGGGTTATGACAGCGAAGGGAGAAATAATTTACTACTAGAAAGCGAACGGTAACCGATATTATTTTCATCAAACACCGTACGGAAACCAGATACTCTCTTATTTGATACAGTCAGCACAACTCTTACTTATTGGTAAACAAACTCCTTCCGTCTACAATAAACACCTGCATGTTTCGGATTTTATACCAAATCCATCATCAAGGCCCTAAACACAGGCTAAAAATGGTAATAGTGCGTGTTATCTAATAGGAAACAACTTATATCACTTCATTTCCATTCCAACGTGGTAGTAATCTGTGATCAAACCGTCTGGACTGCTTAATTGACCCTTGAAGAGGGGACCGATAGTTTGACCCGAAACGTCTGTACCAAACATTTACGCTGCATAATATCCCAGAAGAGCGCAGATCTCATTAGCTTATTCTTCCTAGATTTTAACATTACGTGTATAAACAGTCACAGACTACAGCAAAAACGAAACGAACAAATTGTGAACGCAAAACAAGTCAAAAGTATTTGACTCTGGTTTTCTTTACACAAAAATTTTGGTTCGAGTCGGATCGCTTCTGTTTTAGCAACGTTCCCGTGCAAGTCTCGAACACGACACCAAACATTCCGACTGACCTTGAAATGTTGTTTGTGAGTGGTGACTGATATTTTTCGAAGTTTTCCTCAGTGTCTCCAAGCAAATGCCGGTATGCTACAGTTCAACAGAGTACTGAAGGTGGTAGAGGAGGACAGAGGGGGAAAGAAAATTCGTATTGCGCACACAGCTGTTCAGCGGGCCTTAGACGGTCAATACTATTGCTCAATATTATTGCCTTGAATTAATATTGCGCAAAACGTTTCTCCCTACACGACTCAATATTATTTTGCAATATTTTACTTTGCGCTTGGGTCAGGAAGAGAAAACATGTTGAGTGATACTTATGCAGCTGGTGTGCCATTCTTTAGCCCTGTGTTTTAAAAAGGGAATAAATCGCAGCTGGACCAAAGAATGGTACAAATGAAGACCACAATACACACTGACAGGCTTAACGCTCAGTGAGCCAATCGACTATAAAATCTTTTGTGGTTGGATTGTCCATCATTTGATGAGCTACTCGAGATTGTTACCGCTACAATCGCTAAAAGAAATACGTGCGAAAAGCAGTCGCTGTCATTCAGCGTTTATGGATTACGCTAGGCTATTTGGCCACTGGAAATGCTTTTTTTTTTTTTTTTTAATTCCTGGGTTTTCCCCTTTGATCCATTTGTACTGTTGAAGTCCTTTTTGTCCTGCATGTCACCTTATGTTTCATGCTATCGTCCATACATCTAACACAACACAAACATCCATGCCCCCAGTGGGATTCGAACCCACAATCCCAGCAAGCGAGCGTCCGCAGACCCACGCCTTAGACCGCACGGCCACTGGGATCGGCATGCTTTTAAAGACCTGAAATTCTGAATCAATTGGAATTATTGCGCCGCAGATGTGTTTATTGCTCGACAGACATACGGTAACTGGATGAACACTGCGCAGTATTGCCCACAGAACGTTCAGTGCTTTCCTTTAGTTTGCGCAATATCGTATTGTGTCGATCAAACTTCATTGCACTGACACAATAAACTGCGCAACACTTCAATATTAAAACTGGACAGTCAGTAATACTACGGAAGGCCGTGCCACGGCTCAGGCGGTTAGTCGCCGGCCTCCCACCGCGGAGGCCCGGGTTCGATACCGGGTCGGTCCATGTGGGATTTTTGGTGGACAAAGTGGCACTGGGACAGGTTTTTCTCCGAGTACTTCGGTTTTCCCCTGTCAATTTCATTCCACCGGTGCTCCATTACAAGAAAATACGAAAAAACAACTGATCTTCATCACAGGGTTGCACAGTAAGCCTCAAGGCTGCGGTGCGTCCGAAGCATCTGCTGCGGGGCCCTTCAGCACAAAAAAGTAGTGGAATAATTAATAATTTTTTTTTGTAATCTTCTACCTACTCCGGTTTCCCGTTTCAGTGTCGAGGTTGTTAATTCCTTTTGGTCACACTGAAAGACACACCACAGTCGGTAGGACTCCTCTGGACGAGGGATCGGCTCGTCGCAACAACAACACTCACAAGAGACAAACATCCATGCCCCCGGTAGGATTTTTTTTTTTTACTCATTCCTGGGTTTTTCCCCTTTGATCCATTTTTGTTCTGTATTAGTCCTTTTTCGTCCTTTCATGTCACTTACGGTCCACAACCGTCTTTTTACAACACAACAAACACAACACAAACATCCATGCCCCCAGTGGGATTCGAACCCACGATCCTAGTAAACGAGCGGCCGAAGACCCACGCCTTAGACCGCACGGCCACTGGCATCTGCATAATTAATAAGTAAAATAGTCGGTATTTATCCCCAATAGAGCCTAGTTATACTTTCACCATCTGAATGATGAACCAGTAATTGAAAACATTTACTAAATCTACGGCCATATCTATTGCAGAAAAGTAATACATACTATTATTTTATGCAACGAGAAGTAGCCTATAACATGCAGAGTAATCGTAAAGATCACTTGACACTAGAGGCAACAAGTGAAACATCTACTGTCAAGTGACTTCAGCGCCACTCCGTATCTTCCTACTCGTAAAAAAGAAGAATCGTTAAAAAAAACATGGCAGACTGGTCAGTATACAGATTACTTAATGACACTGTATCTGTTTCATGGGTTATTTTCTCTCGAGTGGAAAAAAACGTCGATCTGGAAAGTAAATTAAGGTACTGTGGCCAATTCTTATGCCGTTCTGGCAGTCACTTGATTAAAACCACAAAGAATACAGGAATATTCAGTGTTGTGTCCGAATAAAATGCACCCATGTGTTTAGTACTGTTGGACAATCAGGCCTTACCTTTCGATTGTCCCTAAGTAGACACCTCAAAACAGCAATCACGACGTAGGATAGCGCCAATTACTATGTCGAAACATTGTATATTGATACCTTTCTCATAAATGTCTATTCACTGCACATAACTAATCCTTTCAACCAACCTAACCGTAACATAACTTCAGCAGTTGATACATGTCCCTCCCTAACCCACAAATCAATCAATAAATCACACGTCGGAACGTTGAGAATTTTTTTACTTTGTGGTGCAGCGCATATAGTATTCAGAGTCTTATTCTAAATAATGCAACACAGTATGGGGCTGGAAAATATATTCATTGTATTATCCAGTTATGTGTAAGATGCTGATTTACACCGAAATGTGGGCAGTGCCCGCAACAAAATACAGTCGTGGGCTCTAATTACAGCATCAACAACAAGAATTCATTTTGTTTCTTACCTTGTAACTAGTTTCCTGTTCACCTACGCCGCAAGCCTTGCGTGACATTTCCAACCCGAATTAAGTATGACACAAGATCTGTTTAACACCGTCTACTAACGTTAACATTTACATGAAACACATGTCACGCTTCTGTAACATCAACACACATTACCCACAAACATATTCATATAACACAACACATACAAATCGTTCACAATTCATTATTGTGGCGCTTCGTCTCCCATTTCAAACGTACATTCAGAACACACGGACAATATCTGTACCACACGATGCATCACTTTCATTTGTTTATGTTTCTTCAGAGACCCTGTAGGAGCGGTAAGGTAGACAAGCGATTCGTTAGACTACACGTGCAAACGCTCTCTCTGAAACTAATCGTCATATCGATACTGTTAGCAATGTAGCGAACACGCCCCCTACTGCCCTGGAGCACAGAATACACTGCCCCTTTCGCCTGCCTCAAAACAAAGCTAGACAGTTCTATACACTGCATGACGCTCAGCGCATCCTAGCGTTTGGCAGGTTGAACTACATGTACCCCACACGCATATGCAAGTCATTTCAAAAACATTTATCTTACACAGCTCGGGGAAACATTTAAAATATTACTGCTATTATTACGTGATGTATGCCTTATCACTCACATTCAACTGGCTCAGCATAGGATCCAGTTACGAGCTATGACCCGTAAAAGCACTGAATTTCTTTACGATTGAATTACTGGCAGGTTCTAAAGAAAGATTCTTCCATTGTGTACGTAGTCATACACATACATACAGGGTATACACAAAAGAATGGTGCGGTCTCAATAGTGAATACTATTGAAATCGCACCATTCTTTTGTGTATGCCCTATATATTCGGAAAAGCACTCCCATTGGACATTTATGGCGAATAAGTTATTTTGTGAAAGGAATTTTGTGTCCTCGTTTATTCGATCGATCCACAACCAGCAAGAATGCAAAGGATGGAATACACAATGTACCACACGAAATTTCACATGGTGTTATTTGCAGTGTGTTAAGTTTACTTGCGATCTGTTTATCCATTCATTGTTCATTGAGTATGTGGAGTATATTACGGAACTAAATATGGCTGACAATAAGGAATACTCCACATATACCGACAGTGTTCCACAACAAATTTAAAGAAAATACCCAGCCATTCAAAAAATACACTTTATTTCCTAAGTATGTCCAATAACCCTACATATGTTTCGGCTGCAATAGAGCCATCATCAGGGGTTCATGTAGGGTTAATGGACATACTTAAGAAATAAAGTGAATTTGTTGGTTTAATTGTTGAGTAATGCCAAAATGCACGGTGAACACATCGTCAAAAAAAAAAGACCCAGCGTTTATGTTATTGATATCAGCTCACAGACAGACAGACAAACAAGACAGCCACATAAAGCGTTTCTTTTTTTAACGTTGAATAGAAAGCCTAACAACCTCATTAATTCCCACGCTGACAAATCCATAAGTGGGAAATTAAGAAAAGTGTGAGATTCCAGGTCTTAACGGAGGTATAACAATGGTTAATACTGTCTTCTGGAACGTGACGTCATGTAGTGCTATTCCTTCTTCTGCCCTGAAGATTGAGGCAGAGACGTTATTGCCCGCCCATCAAACAACATGCCGGCATATCCCAGAAGTCGCTAATCTTCAATTACGAAAGAAGAGATGACTTACAGGTGACTAATCTTCAGTGATAGTATTACAAAGATAATAGCCCTGTCTATGGTCTGTTGCATATGCTAATAACTCTGACTAGACAGAGTGCAGGTCTTAGTCCTTCCCAGGTCATGGAGAAGTAATTCCACGGGGCACAGGCCTTCCTGGGAAGATGGCGGCCAACCATATAGCTAAGAATTTTTTTTCCCCCCTATGGCTCGACTGCCCCTTAGAGGGCCTAGGCCTCGTCATTTTACGACGCTTCACGATCACACTTTTTAGACACACCACACTCGGTAGGACTCCTCTGGACAAGGGACCAGCTCGTCGCAGAGACCTCTACCTGACAACACACAACAGTGAAATAATCGCTGTTTGTTCTGAGATCCACACAAAACACATAAATACAGTCCGTACCGCGCAGTAAACACACTCCGTCTCAGTTATACAAACCAGTCAGTTAATGCTGTACAGTGAAATAATCGCTGTTTGTTCTGAGATCCACACAAAACACATAAATACAGTCCGTACCGCGCAGTAAACACACTCCGTCTCAGTTATACAAACCAGTCAGTTAATGTTGTACAGTGAAATAATCGCTGTTTGTTCTGAGATCCACACAAAACACATAAATACAGTCCGTACCGCGCAGTAAACACACTCCGTCTCAGTTATACAAACCAGTCAGTTAATGTTGTACAGTGAAATAATCGCTGTTTGTTCTGAGATCCACACAAAACACATAAATACAGTCCGTACCGCGCAGTAAACACACTCCGTCTCAGTTATACAAACCAGTCAGTTAATGCTGTACAGTGAAATAATCGCTGTTTGTTCTGAGATCCACACAAAACACATAAATACAGTCCGTACCGCGCAGTAAACACACTCCGTCTCAGTTATACAAACCAGTCAGTTAATGCTGTACAGTGAAATAATCGCTGTTTGTTCTGAGATCCACACAAAACACATAAATACAGTCCGTACCGCGCAGTAAACACACTCCGTCTCAGTTATACAAACCAGTCAGTTAATGTTGTACAGTGAAATAATCGCTGTTTGTTCTGAGATCCACACAAAACACATAAATACAGTCCGTACCGCGCAGTAAACACACTCCGTCTCAGTTATACAAACCAGTCAGTTAATGCTGTACAGTGAAATAATCGCTGTTTGTTCTGAGATCCACACAAAACACATAAATACAGTCCGTACCGCGCAGTAAACACATAAATACACTGTGTGGGCAGAACGTGGTGTTAAATCTGATGGTGCATAAAGAAACTCCTGGACTTTAAACGGTCAAAACAGCCTACCACTGGGGCCACTCCTGAACCAGTTTCATCCAGCCCACAAGCCCAAACCTAATTTATTGATGATTCACTTTAATATTACCTTCCCATCTTCGCTTAATTCTTGCTAGTGAACTCCTTTATTCAGGTTTGGCAATGGAAATTCTGTGGATCTTTCATCTTTCCGGTGCCTGCTGTTTATTCTACCGCTGCATTTTTTTATTATATTGCCTGGAAGAGAAGTTAAAGTGGATAAAATGTAATTAAGTGACACAGAGCGGTCTCTTTATAAAACCTAGCCGTCATTTCCTGTAAGCAACTCGTCTTCTACCTGCTGAAAACCATTATCCTGGGTTCGGATCTCACCTGGATTATGGATCATGTCCACGTTTTCTTCCGTCTTTGTGTTGTCCTGTTTTGGCATAGGCCTTGCGACAGACTGATCCCCCGTCCAGGGAGTCCTACTAAATATCTACAAAAATTGTGCACTATAATTCTTAGACAATGGTGTAACATGCGAGATATCACTGATGTGTGTTTGGACTTTTTCCATCGTCACTGAGTACACAAACACGACGTTTCGAAAGCAGACTGATTTCGAAACGTCGTGTTTGTAAAATCGGTAAAGGTAAAGTTCTCCCTTGAATGAGCCATGAAGGCCCAGAGGGGGAGTAGAGATATAGCTCTACTCTTTCTTTAACCCTGGCACTAGATGAGGGCGGGTGGTCAACTCCACGTCCCGGCCGCTTTACCTCCGGGAAAGAGACCCGGTACCCGTTGTATAGGAGGCTGGGTGGGCCCCAGGGCCGGTCTGGACGGGTGCGGAAAATCTCTCCCCCACCGGAATTCGATCCCCGGACCGTCCAGCTCGTAGTGAGTCGCTATACTGACTGAGCTATCCCGGTCCACTTTGTGTAATCAGTAAGGATGGAAAAGTCCAAATACTCATCAATGATATCTCTACAGAAGTTATTCATTAAAACTCAAAGATCAGTCTAAACACAATTCTAATTATATTCCAAATTGTTCTGCTACATGTTTCGATCCGAATAATGATTATTATCAGGCTTTTGCATAAAAATGTATATTAAAGGTAAAAAGTAATACCGTAATATACAGTTGATTACGAGATCTCATAATTTACAGTCTTTTTGTCCCCTAGCTCTTATTGTTATCTGAAACCACTACAGTTGTGTTTATACTGATCTGTGAGTTTTATTTAACGACAGTAAAAAGCCCAATGGGATGACAACCATCGAAATCTTCGAACAAGATTCATAAATCTGGAAAATGGATGCCCTCTGACGCACTGGTTTGTTGCACCATAGGTAATAATCCCATTATAGGTCTTGACAGGCCCTTAGGGTTCCAGGAGGTTGAGGCTCCCAGATTTCTAGACAATCGGCACATGAAGGTGGTAAGGTTGTCAGCCCTACGCACCGGCCGCCTTTACCCCCCAGGAAATATTCCTGGTATTAATTTATGTTAGAGGCTGAGTCGACCCCAGGGCCATAGTGCGACCGAAAGGATTATGTCAATGAAAAATTCCATTGGCACCATCGGAGATCGAACCCGCTTGTACAGCAGTGCCTCAACCAACTGCGCCACCGCGTGCCCCAACAGCGCCATAGAAAGTGTCCAAATATAAGCTACTTGTCTGCTACAGCAACTGTGGTAAAACGTATATCACATGTTGTCAGCAAAGGAGATGATCCCCTTGGGGGACAGGGGCGTGTTGAAAGTACAGAACTGGAGGACTCCTACTAGTGGGACCGACAGACAGTTCTGCTACTACACACACTGAAAACATAAAGCACATCAAATGAAGTGCAGCGAGCGACTGTACTGTGCGAATGCTTTCAGGATGGACGGTAGCAACTCGCCATTCGCCAAGAAATCTTGCGCATGCGCTCTATCGCATTCCTAGCAGGGATTATAAGGCTAACTAGAATTTTTGGACCGCCAGCGGTTATACCGAAGCACGAGTTGGGGAAACACCAGTCTAGTTCATACATCGCATTTGAGGGGCATGGAGGTATACGCGTGGATTAAATGTGAATATAGATGGATGAGTTACTGATTGGTCAGCCCACTAGTATTGCCACTCAATTGGAATTAGCACTGAAGTTTCAGGCCTGCCACATGCAGTAAAGTACTTGATATAATAATCAACACACTGGGCAATTAGTCTCTAGGCCCACAGTGTGTCTATATCTATGCACATGGCATAAATCACAGCAGGTAACACGATATGCAGCTTGCTGTAAGAACAAGGAAACTACAGGATTAGCGATATGGGATTTGAGGTCGTCACAGCAATGTTGATGAAGATTCAGTTCTTTTGGGATATGACGCTGTGGGTAGAACGTCTAACTTTTGAATATTACACCTGGTGGTACATAAAGTATCTACTGGGATTTAAGGGGTAAATTGATTCAAAACTACAAGTGGACACACACACACAAGCCATGTTGATGCCATAAGATTACTTTAGGGAATGAAAGTTGGATAAGCTGGAGAAGAATGGAGAAGATCAGTTGGACCGATCGTGTGAGAAATGAAGAAGTATTACACAGAGTCAAGGAGGAGAGGAATATCCTACATACAATAAAAAGAAGAAAGGCTAACTGGATTGGTCACATCTTGCGTGGAAACTGCCTTCTGAAACATGTGATTGAAGGAAAGTTAGAAGGAAGGATAGAAATGACGGGACGACGAGGGAGAAGACGTAAGCAGCTACTGGATGACCTTAAGGAAAAGAGAAGATACTGGAAATTGAAAGAGGAAGCACTAGATCGCACTCTGTGGAGAACTCACTTTGGAAGAGGCTACGGACCTGTCGTAAGACAGACTGCAGAATGAAGAGGCTACGGACCTGTCGTAAGACAGACTACAGAATGAAATGAATTAAGTACAGTTCCCAATCTGTCTCTAGAAACCCTCTGCTCCGAAAACAGGAAATGTTATTGGTTCTGACGTAAGTTTCCTTCAACATATCACGGTGAGGGGAGGGAAAGAAGTCAGATATGTCACGGAAGTTTAATGATAACAATAAATAAGACGAAAAGTAAACACAGGTCATAATGAAAATGGACTAGGGCGTGGTCATAACAAATGGAAGAAACACATAAAGGAATAGAAAGGAAAGCCGGTCGATATTACATAAAGTAACAACTTGAAATTATGTTCAGTGCAGCGTTCTGCTTCGTATGGGGGCAAGAGAACGTGACTTTCGTGGAACAAAAGATAAATCAAATTCCATTCGTTAAAAAAAAAATTGATATCAAATTTTATCTCTATGAATTCTTTCCACAAAATTCACCAAGTGAATGCGTGACGTGACCACACGTGTGTGTCCCACATGACGTGACCGATTGCAATGACACGTGGCATCCACGGGTTTCAGTAGCCAAAATGGCGTAAAAATTTAAAAAAGAAGTAAAATTATCTCTGTTTGTGACATGAAGACGTAGAGGAGGGAGTTCTCAACCTCGGCATTAGATTTAGGTGAGTGGCTAACTTCACGCCCCCGGCTGCTTTGCCCCCAGAGGAAAGAACCCCTGGTATGCATTGAGTAGAAGTTTGGGGGGGGGCCCAAAAAAATACAAATTAGATTTTATTCTCCTCCCTTGTTACTGCTGTATGCCAACACTTTACAGAGGTATGTAAGTCTATAATTTGGACTATCTGTAGACGTGAGGATAACAATAAACCGGATCTTGAAGACAAAGGATAAAACTGTGTGGACTAAATTCATCTGGCTCAGAATAAGGAAGAGTTGTAGGCTGTTGTGAGTGCGGTAGTAAAATAAAATTCTGAGAATCTGTACCAGCTGAGGAACTATTACCTTCTCAAGAAGGAGTAGTTCCATGGCGTCTATTGTCACATTAGACTCCAGAACCTTGCTCTCAGTGGCGCTACTGTAATATCTTAGTGTAATAACTACTCCACGGGATCGGAGTTCAAATCCCGACAGGGGGAGATGTTTTCTTTACTTCACAGCGCCAAGGACCACCCAGCTTCACACGCCTTTCCCAAGAGACAAAGCGGCTGGGGCGTGAAGGTAAACCACTCATGGTCATATGATGCCGAGATTAAGAATGCGTGAAGCTACATTTCCACTTCCACATACGCCTTCATGTACGAGTCCTTAATAAATCACAGTGCCAACAATAAATTTACTTCAAATTTCAACTCAGAAATTTGCAGTACCGCCATGTTGGTATTATTGACGGTTGGAATAGTGGCGCTAGAAATGTCAGAATGTGTCCTACGTTACGATATAGAAATGTCAGAATGTGTCCTACGTTACGATATAGAAATGTCAGAATGTGTCCTACGTTACGATATAGAAATGTCAGAATGTGTCCTATGTTACGATATAGAAATGTCAGAATGTGTCCTATGTTACGACATAGAAATGTCAGAATGTGTCCTATGTTACGATATAGAAATGTCAGAATGTGTCCTATGTTACGATATAGAAATGTCAGAATGTGTCCTATGTTACGATATAGAAATGTCAGAATGTGTCCTACGTTACGATATAGAAATGTCAGAATGTGTCCTATGTTACGATATAGAAATGTCAGAATGTGTCCTATGTTACGATATAGAAATGTCAGAATGTGTCCTATGTTACGATATTCATAAAACTTCTTCAAACACAATACGCTGCAGTAATCTGATATTTGAGCTGTCTGTATATAATTAGATAACACATTACCAGGCTTTGTAGCATTTTTATATCCTGCATTTTCAGAAAGGGGAGACAAGTAATAACACAGTCCCTTCATTACATGTGTTGGTACATTAACTGTAGTCATAACTGCATGTGCTTAATCCTTCATGCAGTACTTAAGGACACAAATAAACTGCTACAGGGAACACATATTTTAATTAAATTATTTCGTTGCTTGGGGGGAAATGTTCATTTTCTTCCCCCATAAAATATTTTCTAAAAAGCCCAGGGTTCCTTTTAATAACAAGAACCCAGTCTCCCTTGTTGATACTTACTTTACACAAACCCTCTCCTATAAAATTCACCTCCGGCCGAAGCTTACCACAAATAACGTGACAATCCAGTTGCTTCTTCTAGCAAGTCAGATACAAGACTGGTTATCGTCTTTGTTAGCAAATAACTGTTGGTCTATTTATATAAATTATTAATTGCAGAGAATGTGGAATAAAGCAGTAAGCCATTTCGGCAGTTACATGGAGGTACTGAGGAATACCACGAAAATATTCAATCAGGATAGACTGAGATAGTCGGTGTGCAAACTGGGATGCAAACCACATATCTCCTGAATAAAAAGTCAGAAGCGTTACCGCTCGAGCCATCGTGTTCGGTTCGTTATTTACACATGTACTCATAATAATAATAATTCTTGGCTCAACAGCCCTGTATGGGCCTGGGCCTCCTCTTGTCGAGGTTACTAAGTCATGCGCATTCATGGCAGCTGGTGACCGGCCAGCTAGCCGCGCTTAGTGTTCTATCGATCCTGATGTGCACGCCAGAGCCATCTGGCAGGCAGTCAGGAGACTTGGATGAGAAATGGAGGCAATTTGGCTTACGCAACATTTTTATTCATGCCCGTAAGGTTCTTTTACATGCCGTAAATCTACGACATGGGACCGACGGCTTTACTTCCCCTCCGAAGGAAGTGGTGCTCCGGATTTTTATCATCCTTAAAAATCCATCGACCTCGGTCGGGATCGAACCAGCGAACCTTGGGTCCAGTGGCGAGCACGCTAACCACTAGTCCACCGAGGTCGACACATGTACTCATAGAATTGAAAATTATTTCGGATTTTATCCCAAAATAAGTTCAGTTACTTCATCATCACAATAAAAAATCAATAAACGAACATGATATGTGACATCCCGCTGTGATAAATGAGTTATCAATAAGTTACACAATACGTGTACAGCATAACATAACTGTATTTACACGTAGTATAAAAAACAACAATTTGTTTTCTAGATAAATTACATGTTTCATCCCTAATTGGTCATAATCAGGCTTTATATAACAACAAGTAAATAGCATTACAATTTCATTTCTTGCTGTGAGATCTCACCTTTAAAAAGTACGTTTACAAAAATTTATTCTATTAAAATTTGTACTGAATTCTAAAAGGTTCTGACGATGGTACATAACCTATAAATTTGTACTGTTCTAGCAAGGATCAACGACGACCCTTACTAGAATAACACAAGCAACAATCGAAGCGAATAAAGAATTGAAGAAACTTCGAAGAACTCTTAATAATACAATATAAACAAAATACAGTCCCTCTTGGTAATTGGTAAGTTAAGACAAACAAAAGAAAACAAAAGAAGAAGAAAGTTTAAGAAAAAATCCAAGACTTTTTCAAGGGCAACACATCGGGTTTAGTCACACAATGTTACGGAACTAACATGATTTGAAACTGGAAAAGAAAAATAATATTAATTTACGAAAAAAAACATATAATAATTGAAAACTAAACAAACCATGAACCAAGATAACATTTTAAAATAACATTACATAATTTATAATCCTAAATTTGAACCTTACACCTTATATATCATTTTATAACTGAAAAAGGAAACTGACTCATAATAAGCTTAAACAAACACAGCTTAGAAATAAAGTGACTTTATAAGCTACAAGAAAGGAAATTTTGAAGAAACAAATTATTGTAAAACTGTTTCGTAAGTGCGAGATCTCACGCCAAGAAATGAAACCGTAATAGTATTTAAAACTTCCCTTTAGATATTGATATAAATTCGGACCTATTATTGACAAAGAGCAAATTATTGTTGTAGAACAAATGTAGTTGTGTGATGCTGTATCGTTTAATTTACTGATCAATAAATTAAATTAGTTTTAAAGAATGTCATCCCGTTGTGTTGTAATAGTACAAAAAATTACATCATTATCTGTCCAAACACAACTAAATTAGTTAGTGGTGTTTGGACAGAAACTGATGTAATTTTTTGCAACAATAAGTTAAGTATTACTTTAGCTTCCACGTGACATTATGCTTCTTAAATGGATTCCTAAACACCACAGCACGAGACATCCTCAGTTTTAGGACTAAGGAGAAGCAAGTCCTCAGTAATGTGCAGTATTAAAATATGTAGAATGGAAAAAATGCAAAATTTTAAGGTTATGTCTGACAAATTCAACGTATAAAGAATTTGTATTTTACTAAGTCCTTCACACTGAAAAACAAAGAACATGATGATGATGATGATGATGATGATGATTATTATTATTATTATTATATACATATATACATTCCATGGATCCATAATTTTGTCACAAGACAAGAGGATGTGCAATAAGTCATAACATACAAAATGTACATAGCAAAATGCTTTAAACATTCTATGTGCAGTCTTAGACGTCAGTATTATAGGTTAACAGTACTCATAAGAAATTCATCTACAGAGTAAAGGGAGTGTGCATTTAAGTATCTTCTTAGTGCTGCTTTAAATTGTGCCTTTTCATTCTTAAGATTTTTGATATTACACGGTAAGCTATTGAAGATCCTGATACTAGAATTGAATGCACTTTTCTGAAAGCATGATAGGTTGGCAATTGGTCTATGAAGATGGTGCTTATTGCTTGTATTAATACTGTGTATTGATGAATTTGTTTGAAAGTTGTCTTGATTATCAACGAGGAAGTTCATTAATGAAAATATATATTGGCATGGAACAGGCAAAATCTCTAGTTTTTTAAATAGACTTCTGCATGGAGTTCTATTATTATTATTATTATTATTACTATTATTATTATGTGCATAACTAAAAATATGTGCAGTAGCAAAGTGAGATTCGGCTTCTGCTAGGAACTTCTCGTTAAGGAACAGAAGGGGGGGAGAGAGAGAGAGAGATAAATAAAGGAGGGAAAAAAAAGAACGTGAAATGTACCTTTCTACTCCCACATAGCAAACACGTGAACACCCTCCGTGGCGAGCAATGCCCGGACGTTTGTATGAACAGCACTGAGATAAGTCTGACGGTTGACTGCGCACGGAAGCTACACACTTATTTATATCGCATTTAGTTAGACTAACATCGGACTAGATACCTACAGAACAATGCGACTTCCTCCGAATATAATTCTCTATTGTACCACAAACACAAATAGGCAGGGCCTGTAGGGCTTCCCCGACATTTCACATGACCTCTACGGCTTAATTTCGCTGACCTATAAAAATACGAAATGATTCACAGCACGAGATAAAGTATAAGCGCTGTCTGAACATTCACGGTTGACCTGATAGAAATAAGGTGGTGGACACAGCGCGGGGCTGTTTTGCCTTGCAAAATAAGCGGAGTTTCCTTGTACTTAGTTAAGCACCATGCCATGAAGACGTAGGTTGGAGTGTAGGTACAGCTGCATGCATTCTTAACTTCGACAGTATATAAAGGTGAGTGGTCAGCTTCACGTCCCGGCCGCTTTACCCCCACGAGAAAGAGCTGCCGGTATCAACTGGACCAGAGGCTGGGTGGACCTCAGAACCCGTTTGGAAGCTTTGGAGAAGATAATTTCTTGCATCTGCCGGGAATCGAACCAAGACACTCCAGTTGTCCATCCAGTAACCTAGACACTATATTGACTGAGCTACATCCAGGCTAATGTTGCGTATCGTTCTCCATGTCTATTAATTCATTCAATATTACATAGTTGTGACCATAGGCGTAATTTGGGGGAGGGACAAGGGGGAAAATGCCCCCCCCCCAATATTTTTTGTACCTAAGAAAGTTTTTTGGGTACTGAGTTGAAGAGGGCAAATAAAAATAATTTGGGTGAGAATGGGGGGAAAGGGGTGTACGTATATTAAGGACTGGTTCAAACCAATCTTCCCCCTGTTTCTAAATTGACTTCTAATACCCATGTTCTATTTGCCCCCCCCCCCCCAATGTTATTAGCCAAGTTACGCATATGGTACTGACCGATTTATAAAAAACTCGGTATGAACTGCATGCCAATGAAGATACTATCTTATACGTGTAAAATTTCTCCCAACAATGCTAAGATATCAGTGGTGCAAACTTCTGAGTTGCGGCAACAGGGTGGTCTTGAAGTATTGCGTCGAGGAACTCTTTTAAAACAAAATATATCGAAGGTCTATTAATAATAATATAATAATAATAACCATGGCTCGACAGCCCTATATGGGCTCGGGCCTCCTCTTTCCGAGGTTACTGGGTCGTGCGCATTCGTGGCAGTTGGTGACTGGCCAACTGGCCGCGCTGCTGTTCTATCGATCCTGATGTGACCGCCAGAGCCATCTGGCAGGCAGTCAGGAGACTTGGGTGAGAAATTGGGGTTGAATTTTGCTTACGAAACATTTCTATTCATGCCCGTAAGGTTCTTTTACATGCCGTAAATCTACGACATGGGACCGACGGCTTTACTTCCCCTCCGAAGGAAATGGTGCTCCGGATTTTTATCACCCTTAAACACCATCGACCTCGGTCAGGATCGAACCCGCGAACCTTGGTTCCAGTGGCAAGCACGCTAACCACTAGTCCACCGAGGTCGACATCGAAGGTCTATTACAACGGAAAATTTCATGATCCTATGCTAATTGGGAAATCATTTTTCTCCAACTTTACAAATTCGCTTGGCCGCCATGTCGGTAGTGCTGGTAATGGGAAATAATAAATTACACAGGTGAGGTGAAATTTGATGTCATGAAGCTCATACCAAATTTAATAGAAATCCATCCATCAGCTCAAATGTTATTAGTTACAAGGATACGATAACTGTTTATTTTTGGCTTATTTAATGACATCTTCTACACTTCAGATTTAGAGCGTCGAATGGCAGATGTACCAGAATGAGTAATGAATAATGGATTGAAAAATAATGTGGAAAGAAGCGACAGCGTCCTTACGAGGACGGAACAGAACAAGAGCGAATTATTCTGAGACGTTTCGTTGTGTCGAGGGGTAAACAGCTACTGCAGTTCGGAAGAGGGTACTGTCTCCATTTTCAGGATCTATCAGTCCCAAAAGGACTCGCCCCGCTCCTCTTTCCTTGGCCTGCTGTACCCTAAAGACGGAGGCAGTTCACTACTCCGAAACGTCGTTAACTATTTACCAATAGACAAGGCGTCACGTACTTGAAATCTCGTTCGCTCAGTCACTTTCTCATTTGCTGTTCGTTTTCATCCCTGTTGAATGTGGGCTACATTTAAAACACCACAATTCGCCTTTTATCGCCCTCTGTTCAGCCACACTTCAAATCCATACAAGCCTAAAGACAGACATGCGGGCGGAAGTTACTGAAAAGGCTTCTCACGCTGGACAGGTCGATGAGCCAGACGAAACGTCGCTCACAGTGCGGTACAGAGGCTCGATATTTGTAAAGGACACCGCAACAGGGCTGTTATTTATAAGCTGATGGTCGCATAGTCACTCAATAAATTCCCCTCCTCTTACTGAAAACTCATTATACGCGTTTATACGAATCTAACAATCACTAGAAATCCAAACGTTGCTACATAGATATATACAGGAGATTGGGTAGCTCAGTTATTACAGTGACTACGCACACGTGATTAACGAGATAATCAGGGTTCGAATCCGGGCGGGTGCAGATATTCAGACCGCATCTGGGATCCATTCGGCCTCCCATTTAATAGGGGTAAAAAAGCGGCCGGAGTCGTGACGCTGACCACTCACCGTCATCACGTGCCGAAGTTAATACGGCGTCGAACTATACCTCCATTCCCCCCATACACATCCTTGGAGTGGGGTCTACGTAAGCGCCAGAGAATTCTAGATTTTGTACGTAAACACAACCAGACGAGACATCTCTGCTACACAATTTACAGAGTCAAGAACGAGATAAAACGAACCAAAGAAATTCCCTCTTTTTTCTCGCAGTTCCAATATTGCTGTCGAAGAGAGGAATTTTAATTACGACACATCCATCAAAACATACGAAGTTCTTTGACTGAACTTTGAACGTTAAATTAAAACTCGGAGGGAACATGGCTTTTAAGAACGAAACAAATACAAGGAGCTGAGTGACCGTGCGAGGGACGGTAGCAGGTGAATGAACAGTGAGAAGCCTTTGAGAGTCAACTGTCCTGTAGACAGAGCATTGCTGGAATTGACAAGTGAAACAGACGAAATTACATCGTGACTTCAATTAAATAATTAGAAAGACAGGAATCTTGCAGTTAGTTCCTTTGCTATCAACATTGTAGAATTATCAATGGAATTAATGGCTACTTATCATTTTTCTTGCTAACAAGAAACTAAAATTATAGCAAAATTTTTTTAATATTATCCAACCAATGCACTTATTGTCACAGGTTCATAATAATATATTTAAAAACATTCCACTACTAGATGTTTCGGTTCCTGTCGGCCCATCGTCAGGGAGGAAATCGGACGTTATTGTATAAAACAATTATATAATGTAATTGGTCTGTCGTATATGTAGATCTGCTGGTAATTATTAGCTTGGTGAACTGTTACACTGTAAGTTAGAATGTAAACTGTAAATGTAAAATATAAAATATTGGTGTTTGGTTGTTTATAAAATGATTACATACATAGAATGTAAATCGTCTAATAGGTTCAACCTATTAGACACCTCGACAGTAAATTGAGTAATCAGCTTCAGGCTTAGGCAGTCTTATCCCAGTCTAAAGAGACAAAGTATTGAAGGAAGAAAGACAAAGAATAACGCTGTCATGTTAGCACAGTTATACCAAGCAGTCTCCTTGGCCGCCACAGATATAAGGAGGCAGCACATTTTGCAACAACCCTTTTCTTGTGCAATGTGACCGTAACTGTGTCTAAAAATTTAATTTTATTAAATTATGACAAAGTTTTTGAGAGAGTTGAGGTCTTTGAATTGATTGGTGGCAGCGAAATTTGTCATCTCATGTGACGGCAGTGGGGCACGTCCTTGGCCCTGACAACAGACCCTAGGTTCAGTGGGACCTACAGCCAGTGTCTGGTCGTGATGGCGAGCACCAAAGACTTCCATCTGCCCCTCCCATCCAGTCACTCTGTTGATTGACCCACCCTCGTTTATGTTTCAGTTATGTGAAATACGAATTACGGAGTTCGTAACTATCTGGCGCCCTCTCTCAAAAAGTCTGCCACGTACTTCACTTTGTATTCACCCAGCAGCTTAGCGATGCGGTGACGAAGGCTGACGAAGATCGGAGTCGCTCCACGTGGCGCCAGCCCAATGAATTGTATTAATAATAATAATAATTCTTGGCTCAACAGCTCTGTATGGGCCTGGGCCTCCTCTTGCCTCCTCTTGTCGAGGTTACTAAGTCATGCGCATTCATGGCAGCTGGTGACCGGCCAGCTAGCCGCGCTTAGTGTTCTATCGATCCTGATGTGCACGCCAGAGCCATCTGGCAGGCAGTCAGGAGACTTGGATGAGAAATGGAGGCAATTTGGCTTACGCAACATTTTTATTCATGCCCGTAAGGTTCTTTTACATGCCGTAAATCTACGACATGGGACCGACGGCTTTACTTCCCCTCCGAAGGAAGTGGTGCTCCGGATTTTTATCATCCTTAAAAATCCATCGACCTCGGTCGGGATCGAACCCGCGAACCTTGGGTCCAGTGGCGAGCACGCTAACCACTAGTCCACCGAGGTCGACAATGAATTGTATTGCCAGTGAATTTAAAAACACAAACTTAACGTGTACTTAACATAAAGTTGCCCTGTGCATAACTGAGATCATGAAGGTGTATGGGGGAGTGGCAGTGTAGCTCCATACCATGACCGCTTTAACCCGGAGGAGAGTGCTCAGGTTACCCGTTGAATACGACACAGTCAGGACGCGGAAAAGAAGAGGAAATTTTCTGCCCCTGCCTGGAATCAAACCACGATCATCCAGCATGTAGCCAAAAAAATTATAGTGACTGAATTAACACCCCCCCCCCCCCACTCAGTAAATCCATAAAAATAATTTTATTAAAATTTGACATTTCAGGCTTCCGACGCGATGTAGATGAGATCTGCGCTCTTCTGGGATGTTACGCAGCTTAGAGTGGTAGTTCTGTACCGACGTTTTTTTTCTTGACCCTTGAAGATGGGACCGATAGGTTGTCCCGAAACGTCGGTACAGAAGAGCGCAGATCTTATTAAAATTTTTCACACTATTACCACCGTGCATTTTTTTTAATCAAATAATTAAACCAACAAATGCACTATTTTGACCACTTATATTGTAGCCTATGTCCCTTCAACCCTACACGTGTTTCGGAACTTTATAGTTCCATCTTCGGGGGTTACCATGTACTACTAAATTAATCACATATTAAGACAAATGTACAACATATACGTATCACTATGTGGGAGACACACAGCCACGGAAAGACAGCACAAGCAGCATCATAACACACAAGAAAATACACCTGGAGACGTAGAAATACGCCAGCAGTTCCGCAAACAGTGAATACTACGCACATTTTACAATTTTAAGCAGATTTTAAATATACATATATTTATGGTTTTAAAATTTTAACCAGACTATCGTACCACATAGCGATACGTACATATTGTACATTTGTATTAATATGTGATTAATTTAGTAGTACATTGTAACCCCTGAATATGGAACTATAAAGTTCCGAAACACGTGTAGGGTTGAAGGGACAAAGGCTACAATAAAAGTGGTCAAAATAGTGCATTTGTTGGTTTAATTATTTTATTAAAATTTTATTTCGGGGGCGAAGATTTACCTATATTCGGCCCGTTAAGCCTCTACAAATCCGGTATGAACGGTATCGGTACTTCGTGAGGATACCGTAACCTCAAAAGAGCCAGTGTAAAAGATGACGTCACTGACAATAGCGGTACAAAACAATAGTGCCGTAATAAGACACAGTTACTTCATCACACTACAGAGACAGATGTGCCGCATAACTATGTGTAGTGTAGTGTAGTGTATCTCATTGAATTGCAAACTACGGTAAACAGGGTGGAAGAGATAATTGAGGAAGGAGGGTGTGGGGAGAGAAATGCAGACTGGATTAATGTGGTGCTACAGGGAGAGTGATGGTGAGTGTTATAAGGGGAAACTGCACCGTCTAACAGCCCCTGCAACACAGCCACCCCACAATGCATATTTCAAAAAATAAAGCAAATTGCTAGCAGTACAGAGTGTAAGGATGTAACATGATCACGACTTCGGTGCCATGGGGGGGTAATTATGGGGTCTGGGTCTGAAGTAGGGGGCAAGTAGTAGCACTAGTGGGGAGGACTCACAGAACTTCTAGCTTGAAAAACTTAATGGAAGATAAATCTTGACAGAACTAGATGTAGATGGTATAATCGTGAGAGGTTCTTTTTTTTAGGAGCGTTCACACAGTCGCGAAAATCGCCTACATCATATCCGGAAGTCCGCATGCATCAGCGTGGCTCTCACTGGACGGATTTCAACGAAATTTGATACTGGGCACTTCCATGACAACCTGCCGAGAAACTCCGTTCTTTCTTTAAAGTTCGACTCTAGACTAGGTAAGCGGACAGCTTCACGCCCCAGCCGCCTTACTCACAAGGTTGGAAGAGCTCCCCCCCCCCCATAACCACTGTATAGGAGGCTGGGTGGGCCCCACAGTTGGTCTGAACTTTGTGACAAAGAAATATGAGTATATCTTCCTCAGCTGATACTCGAAGCTCCTTTTGCCCATTGCTTAGCCTAGCCACTATACCAACTGAGCTACCCCAGTTCGTAGGTCATCAGCAGACTGACCCATGTACTGTAACCTTCCAGGTCATCTATACCTGGCCGCACTGTGTTCAGTATGAAATTCTATATGAACAAGCCGATATACCCTACATGTTGACATCAAGTGCTGTAAATCAATTTCGATTTTCTGTTTCCCATAGAAATTACATAAACCTCACGTGCGCGTGGGGGTTGAGAGTAACAGCAGAGCTTAGCGCCCTCCCGCCAGTATCAGGTATCAGAGTGGCTGATCTCGGCTAGGGAATGGTGGAGGCGACATATTTCAACACAAAACTGGCGTAACTAACTGCTGTTGTAGCCCGGTGAAAATCGGACACATGTATTCATAAAACCAATTGCAAAATATTTAGTAGGTTCGAATTCATACATAGTCGAACCCGGTTATAACGACATCGGTTTATACGACACCTCGTCTATTGCGTCAGAGATTCTGTGGTACCAGTTAATTCTTCACTGTTCACCAGTTGGACCGATCGTGTGAGAAATGACGAAGTGTTACACAGAGTCAAGGAGGAGAGGAATATCGTACATACAATAAAAAGAAGAAAGGCTAACTGGATTGGTCACATCTTGCGTAGAAACTGCCTTCTGAAACATGTGATTGAGGGAAAGATAGTGGGAAGGATAGAAATGACGGGAAGACGGGGGAGAAGACGTAAGCAGCTACTGGATGACTTTAAGGAAAAGAAAAGATACTGGAAATTGAAAGAGGAAGCACTAGATCGCACTGTCTGGAGAACTCGCTTTGGAAGAGGCTACGGACCTTTCGTAAGATAGACTACAGAATGTATGAATGTTAACCATAACATTATACTCCTCGGTTATAACGACACTCGTTTATAACGACACAAAATATTCAGTCCCTTTCATGACGTTATAACCGAGTTCGACTGTAAATGTATCGCAATTTGGGGAACACGACTGAAGCCAGCATTACAATATTTATCGTTTGTATAACGCATTCAGGGCTTACAACGATCGGACGTCGATTTAACAAGACAGGCACCATTACTACATCATCACAGCAGTCTAAATATCTTGACACGGCCTGCGTATGACGTAGCAAGCAGAAGTTGGAATGGAAGAATGTAGCGCTCTTGTCTTGACAACTAAAACTGAAGCCTTTAGTCGCAAGCTTGCAGCAGTCGCAAAATGCCTAGCGACGCAAAGAAATGTCACGTGATTCATACAGCTGACAGCGCGCCTGGCAAACATATGGCCGTCACTTTGTACAAACCGCGGTTCGTGATATCATACCGACACACTATGTGCCTTACTGTGCTCTTAATCACTCCTATTTAATAGACATTCAGCACTATAAGTTCTGCCAACAGTACGATCATATAGTTCACGGGTTCCTCTAGAATCCTGGCTGAGGAAAAGCACGTGAACAATTTGGGATAGGCGCTATGTGGACCTGGAATTAAACACAGAACCTCACAAATAGAATACAGGGGTGACAGTGAGCCCCACCTCACAAGTTCGCACGACCGACATGCTAGTATTGTTGATGGCAGGAAATTAATTAGTTTAAAGTTAGTGGTGTGAGATAGTGATATGGGATTCACAGACGTTAGATGAAAATATGGCAGGTGGTTTAACGTGCGCTTGGGGACACGGATATCACTTGGGGACACGGATATCACTTGGGGACACGGATATCATTTGGGGACACGGATATCATTTGGGGACACGGATATCATTTGGGGACACGGATATCACTTGGGGACACGGATATCACTTGGGGACACGGATATAATTTGGGGACACGGATATCATTTGGGGACACGGATATCACTTGGGGACACGGATATCACTTGGGGACACGGATATCACTTGGGGACACGGATATCACTTGGGGACACGGATATCACTTGGGGACACGGATATCACTTGGGGACACGGATATCACTTGGGGACACGGATATCACTTGGGGACACGGATATCACTTGGGGACACGGATATCATTTGGGACACGGATATCACTTGGGGACACGGATATCACTTGGGGACACGGATATCACTTGGGGACACGGATATCACTTGGGGACACGGATATCACTTGGGGACACGGATATCACTTGGGGACACGGATATCACTTGGGGACACGGATATCACTTGGGGACACGGATATCACTTGGGGACACGGATATCACTTGGGGACACGGATATCACTTGGGGACACGGATATCACTTGGGGACACGGATATTACTTGGGGACACGGATATCACTTGGGGACACGGATATCACTTGGGGACACGGATATCACTTGGGGACACGGATATCACTTGGGGACACGGATATCACTTGGGGACACGGATATCATTTGGGACACGGATATCACTTGGGGACACGGATATCACTTGGGGACACGGATATCACTTGGGGACACGGATATCATTTGGGGACACGGATATCACTTGGGGACACGGATATCACTTGGGGACACGGATATCACTTCCCTTACAACTACTCGTACCTCCATGGAGCAGTCTTTCTCGAGAAGCTAATACTCCCTCAGCTAGTCAAGATACTCCCCATTTTGTACGGAGTCAGAAGTTTCATCACCGTGTTCACAACAGCCTACACCTGGTCCCTGCCCTGAATCAGATGAATTCAGTCCATGCCCTTCCATTACATTTCTTTAATATCTATTTTAATGTTATCGTACCATCTACGCCTACGTCATCCATGTGGTCTCTTTCTTTCACTCCTCCCCCCCCCCAAACCCCTATATTAATTTCCCTTTGATTTGACCACCCGAATAAGAGTTGGTTGTGGTGTACAAATAACCAAGCTCCTCATTATACATTTGTCTCCAGTTCTGTCTTCTTCCGTATTAGCCCGAACATCTTCCTCAGCACCATATTCTTGAACGCCCTAAGGCTGTAATGCCAAAGTATAATATTCACACGCATATAAAGCTTTTCGTTAAAAAGGTAAAGGTAAAGGTCACCCTAGAACAGGCCATGAAGACCCAGAGGAGGAGTAGAGGTATAGCTCTACTCTTTCTTTATCCCTGGCACTAGATGTGGGTGGGTGGTCAACTCCACGCCCCGGCCGCTTTACCCCCGGGAAAGAGACCCGGTACCCATTGTATAGGAGGCTGGGTGGGACCGAGGGCCGGTCTGGACGGGTGCAGAAACTCTCGCCCACACCGGAATTCGATCCCTGGACCGTCCAGCCCGTAGCGAGTCGCTATACCGACTGAGCTATCCCGAAAGTCTTTCGTTATATGACGGAGGAGCCTGAGATGTGCACAGATTCTGTGATTCTGCACAGAGATCAAGTCACGCTGCCGGAACGTGTCGCTGTACAAGCAGCACCGTCGTGGTAGCGTCCATGAGAAATTTCGAATACCTCAGACAGCACACAATTCCTCATGAATTTACCACTACAAAAGTCGAATCCCTTCCCAAGTAGAGGGCTCTGTGTGGTCTAAGGTGGACTGGGAATGGAGAGATCTAATTCAAGTTCTGGTGCGTATAAAGAAGGCGGGTTGGATGCATGGCTAACTCCACGCATTGTGGGGAATTAGATTAAACAGGCCGTACTGCTTGTGAAGTTTCAGTTCTGCTATACTACGCGTGCTAATAACATGCACTGCAGTAATTGGAAGCGAGGATATAATATAAAAAGAAAAAAAAACCTACGGATGCAATTAGCATTCATAAAAACAACGTACTTCCTGCTGCATAATTTGTAGCCCGAAACATTTAGTTTCTTACTCTCTTATCGTCGTTTTTTAATTTTATTTTTGTGCTGCTTCAGCGCAGTTTCTGTTTGTGTTTTAAATTTGTACGATATAACTTCAAAGTTCGCATTGCCGCCATGTCCTTACGTAAATGTTAATTCATTCACTCTGCAGTCTGTCTTACGACAGGTCCGTAGCCTCTTCACTCTGCAGTCTGTCTTACGACAGGTCCGTACCCTCTTCATTCTGCAGTCTGTCTTACGACAGGTCCGTAACCTCTTCATTCTGCAGTCTGTCTTACGACAGGTCCGTAACCTCTTCATTCTGCAGTCTGTCTTACGACAGGTCCGTAGCCTCTTCATTCTGCAGTCTGTCTTACGACAGGTCCGTACCTCTTCATTCTGCAGTCTGTCTTACAACAGGTCCGTACCCTCTTCATTGTGTAGTCTGTCTTACGACAGGTCCGTACCCTCTTCATTCTGTAGTCTGTCTTACGACAGGTCCGTAGCCTCTTCATTCTGCAGTCTGTCTTACGACAGGTCCGTAGCCTCTTCATTCTGCAGTCCGTCTTACGACAGGTCCGTACCCTCTTCATTCTGCAGTCTGTCTTACGACAGGTCCGTAGCCTCTTCATTCTGCAGTCTGTCTTACGACAGGTCCGTAGCCTCTTCATTCTGCAGTCTGTCTTACGACAGGTCCGTAGCCTCTTCATCCTGCAGTCTGTCTTACGACAGGTCCGTAGCCTCTTCATTCTGCAGTGTCTTACGACAGGTCCGTAGCCTCTTCATTCTGCAGTCTGTCTTACGACAGGTCCGTAGCCTCTTCATTCTGCAGTCTGTCTTACGACAGGTCCGTAGCCTCTTCATTCTGTAGTCTGTCTTACGACAGGTCCGTAGCCTCTTCCAAAGCGAGTTCTCCACAGGGTGCGATCTAGTGCTTCCTCTTTCCAATATCTTCTCTTTTCCTTAAGGTCATCCAGTAGCTGCTTACTTCTTCCTCGTCTTCCCGTAATTTCTATCCTTCCCTTTAACTTTCCCTCAATCACGTGTTTTAGAAAAATGTTAATACCCAAACAATATTTCATACACAATACTATATAGACACCAAATTTCACACGCATAGTCCCCGCAGCTAATAAATAATCACAATCAGACCGAAGATTAAGAAAATTTTCGCACGGCTGCCATGTTATTATTTAACATTCTACAAGAACGTCAGCTTAACAAAAGCTACATTTCTTCCATAAGTCCTATCACTCTCCAACACTGCGTCACTATAACGTACGTGGCGCTAGTGTCGTTCAGGCCTAAGTTCGCGCGCCGCCAATGTTATTACATATTGCAGGAAATACACCTTCATGGCGTATACGGCGACTTTACCCTTACATATGTTGCAGTTAGATGGGCGAGGCATGTGGCACGTATGGGGGAGAGAAGAGTTGCATCCAGGGTTTTGGTGTGGAAACCTGAGGGAAAGATATAACTTAGAAAACCTGGGCGTAGATGAATCATATTAGAATGGATCTGGAAGAAATCGGTTAGGAGGACGTCGACTGGATTGCTCTGGTTCAGAACAGAAATGGCGGACTGTTTTGACCACGGTAATGGACCTTCAGGTTGCATAAAATGCGGGAATTTCTAGACTAGCTCAGGAACTAAGCTAGTCAAATCACTCTACTCCATAGAATTAGTTACACGGCGAAGTGAATAAAATCAATCTTACGTTGAGGGCGCCAGTAATCACAAAAGGATTTAACAAAGAACATTGACACTCGAAACTAGAGTAAATCGTTTTAATCCAACTGTCAGACAAAACTGCAATAACTAAATGTTACCTCCGAGAAGGTTTATGTGGGAACCCCACACAGTCTCGTAGCTGTCAACGGCAAAATCCCTCCCAGACATTGGTCCTAATCCCACCACCCATCCATCCCCTACACTAGTGCTGCCTGAAGTAACTTACCACCACCCCTACCTTCCAGTATCATTCACGGTCTGAACTGTTTGGCCAGATAACCATGCCCTGACACATGCCTTTAGTTGTAAAACTGAAGAACTGTTGGTTAAAGTACTGTTTGTACAATATCAAAGATGCTTTTAGGGCAAGTAATTTATTTCTGTGTCGACCTCGGTGGACTAGTGGTTAGCGTGCTCGCCACTGGACCCAAGGTTCGCGGGTTCGATCCCGACCGAAGTCGATGGATTTTTAAGGGTGATAAAAATCCGTAGCACAACTTCCTTCGGAGGGGAAGTAAAGCCGTCGGTCCCATGTCGTAGATTTACGGCATGTAAAAGAACCTTACGGGCATGAATAGAAATGTTTCGTAAGCAAAATTTAACTGCCTGCCAGATGGCTATGGCGGTCACATCAGGATCGATAGAACAGTAGCGCGGCCAGTTGGCCAGTCACCAACTGCAACGAATGCGCACGACCCAGTAACCTCGGAAAGAGGAGGCCTGAGCCCATATAGGGCTGTTGAGCCATGGTTATTATATTATATAATTTATTTCTGTACACAGCGTAACATTTGATGCATGATTAGCTTTGAAACAACAGGCTTATATCTTAATTGTATGCAAAACAAGGTCATTAAGTCTGCAAAATT
This sequence comes from Reticulitermes speratus, assembly GCA_021186555.1. Taxonomy (NCBI): domain Eukaryota; kingdom Metazoa; phylum Arthropoda; class Insecta; order Blattodea; family Rhinotermitidae; genus Reticulitermes; species Reticulitermes speratus. The sequence continues at coordinate 7,674,309 of JAJKFL010000008.1, forward strand.
GAAATAACGTGAAACTGGCAAATGTGTGGTGCACAAAGTGTCCATTTATGTAACTTGTAGCAGAACAGATTCACATAAAAATACTGTAAAGTATCAGACTAGAAAAACCTTCTTCTTAAACGCAGATCTTAAAGAGGACAGGAAGTTTTTTGTTCTGAAGCAACTCAACCATGTGGTTAGCACTCCTCTTCCACATTCAGCAACTTCTGGCTTGAATTTCGGCCCTGAAGTTTCCCATGGTTTTCCCCAGTCCCTACAGTAATTCAAAGTAGGAAAGGACAGTTTCCTTCCACGTCCCTCCCAATTCATCACTCACAATAGTCCTCTAATTTCGCCCAACTGTTTGCAGCTCACAAAGTATTGATAAATAAACTAAGATTCTGTACCTATCATATGTAAATGGTCTAATATTGAGAAAGGCCGATAAGTTCGTTACGTTTTATAATTTTATGGACACCCTCGATGTTGGTATTACTGCGGAATGAACAATGCGCATTTTACGTTAAAACTACATACCCTCATTTATACTAATTTCACTGCACTGCAAATTTCATATGACGTTTTTTTTAAATTTATTTATAAAAAAATAATAAAACTGATTAAAACAAAATAATTAGGCTTTATAAATACCTAAAATTATAGTTACACGTACTTATCAGAGTTAAATTAAGTAAAAACAAAGTTGTAACAAAACGAATAAGGAAAAAACTTCTAGTTATGCAACATTGACTCATGAAACCACTCTTGGGAACATAAAACATTATGTTAGGTCTGGGGACCCCTATATTTCTCCCCACAAAGTGTAACAGGCCACTGGAACTTTATAGATCAGCAGAACCGTCGATAATGCACGCAAAGTGATAGAGAAAACAACTTTTTTTGGGGGGAGCCATATGACAACAGTTTTCATATCCACCGTAATGAACTATATACAGTGTGTCCACAAAGTCCCTTCCGGGTTTTGAAAAATTGTGGCGCGCAAACAAATTGAGCTAGCCACATGCGGTTTGCGGCAGATTACAGTGAAACTCTGGAAGATTTTTTTTTTTGCCGCCAATAGATGACTTGATGACCTGAAGACCCGTATCAGGAATGCGATCTCGGCTATTCCAGCGGACATGCTCCACAGAACATGGCAAAAGCTCGAATATCGTCTGGACGTTCTCCGTGCTACCAAGGGAGCCCACATCGAGGTCTACTGAGGTCAGTAAAAAAACTTGCAGAGTTTCACTGTAATCTGCCGCAAACCGGATGTGGCTAGCTCAATTTGTTTGCGCGCCACAATTTTTCAAACCCCCGAAGGGACTTTGTGGACACACTGTACAGTATATAGCCTACGTATATGTTGGTCACTGCATGGGGTAGGATTGGAAATAGAATTACACTGAACCTAAAATTACTCCACAGCAGCCGCCACAACGTATTCTGTTACTTCAAGCAATTTCAATAATTGGTTCACACAAAGTCAAATAAAAAGTGGGGACAGCAGATAACGCACCCTCCTACCACATCCTTTAATTTAAACTGAAAGGCACATAGCACCCCCCTGTAACAGCCCTGCTGTAGGACAGTAAACGTATAAAGTACTGCGTGTCCATCTGTACGACGCCGACACTGGAATGGAAACGGCAATTGCGGAAGTTTCTTCAAATGGAAACCATTACGGTAGGTTTAATAAATGTTCTTGACCGAAGCAACATAACAATAACGCACGTTTGGAATCGCCTAGCCCAGTGGTTCCCAAACTTTTTCGGTCCAACGCCCCCTTGGTTCCATATACACACCCACAGCGCCCCCCTACCTTTTTTAAAAAACATAAATGCGCTTTTGTTTCCACTTTTATTTTATATTTAAAAAATCTTTAAATAAAATTATAAGAGTTAAACTTAATGTTTTATTTGTCAATAAATAAATTAAAATTTATTATATTTTTTTATGATTAACAATAATTCATCTACCAATAGTTTATTAAAAATATAATATGTGCTTGAATAAGATTCATAAATTAAAATACTACGAAATTTAGTTCATTTTTAATTTTTAACACAAAAATTACTTTATTTGAATTTTACTACAAAAATAAATGCACTACTTGTCTACTAGCGCCCCCCTGTGATAATAACAGCGCTCCCTTCCACCTCTCGTACCTATTAGCGCCCACCTCGGTAATCCCACCGCCCCCCAGGGGGCGGTACCGCCCACTTTGGGAACCACTGGTCTACACGTTATGGACTTCGTCCACCATCTCACGTTAAAAGATAAAACATGATAAAATAAATAAAACTGTTTCTCCATACAAGCACGAGCCGCATTTCCCAATGACGGTGTATACAAATGTTTCGTACATCTCTTGTACCTGTTTTCTCCCTCATAATGGCCCAGAAAGGGCCAAAACCTGTACAAGATAATGATAATGACATGTAATGGTAATATATGCAGACTGACTACAAGTGTACTATGTTGGACTCATTAACAAATAATAAATTATGTTTTGGGGGAGGGGCACGTAGTGGCGCAGTTGGTTGAGGCACTGCGCTATAAGCCGGAAGGTCGCGGGTTCGATTGCCGATGGCGCCATTGGAATTTTTCATTGACATAATCCTTTCGGTCGCACTATGGCCCTGGGGTCGACTCAGCCTCTAACAGAAATGAGTACCAGGAGTATTTCCTGGGGTAAAGGCGGCCGGTGCGTAGGGCTGACAACCTTACCACCTTCATGTGCCGATTGTCTAGAAATCTGTGAGTCTCAACCTCCTGGACCCTAAGGGCCTATCCAGGCCTGTAATGGGAATGCTTTACCTTTACCTTATATTTTGCGGACAACATTGGTCCCGGTCCTCACGGATCAAGAACACAGTTAACATTACTTAAATGTGTCCAATAGACAAAGCTACTTTCAATCTCTGGGCAATGAAATGTCACTTCAACTGGCACCATAAACATGCCTCATGACCTTGACCAGAGCGACCTAAGATCATGACAGCAATGCATGCGACGTGCGTTCAGAAAGCACTCGGCTAGAATCCCAATCAGGAACCTCCAATATTGAGACGGTACAGCCTTCTGTTATGAGGTGACCCTCCACATTTCAGATGATGAATTACGAGTAGGAAGAGAATCACATTCCATATTCAGGTAAATTTCGTACATTTCCCTGCATTTAAAACTTATTCAAGAACCAAACACAAAACTTCCCCTACACATGCACAGTCGAATTTAGTGTAGACAACAGCAAATCCATATTTCACACCTGAACCATCTTATCATCTCTTCCCAGCAATCTCTCTGATTATTCTCCAGTCAAGTCTGCTGTATCTCGCACGTTGCACAGACAGCGCTCCGTGCAGACGGCACCACTTTTGTTGTAAGGTACCGCATATAAAATTACTCCAGTTCACTGATACCGCCCTTTCTACTAGCTCTGCGGTTGAGACAATCTCAGGGATTACACAGAGGTGTGTTCATTGAGTGTAACAGTTATTTGAAAAAAATTTACATTTATTATGTACAAAATTTTATATATTCTCCTTATGACGGAACATATGGTCTCTGGCTGCTCGCTCTCCAGACCTACAGTGAACTGCCTCCAGTATTAGGGTCAGTCCACCATCTGCTGTCTAAATGTTTTGTTTCTTTTTATGATGTGGCGGTTGTTGCCTTCCCTCTGGATGAATCCCGAACGCTGTGTTCAAGGTTCTCTGAATGCCAGGAAGTATTGCTTCCTTAACAAAGCCAAGTAATTTTCAAGAGGGTGTCCCTTTCATACCCTTCTTGCAATGATTTTATGACACTAAGTCTTGTCGACTCAAATTAAAGCAGCTGCTTGAGCTTGTCCAGATAATGACCTTCAGTATCACAGTCTCAAATCTCGAACTTGTAAACAGTCGGGCCATGTTCACTGCTGATAGCTCTGTTTTTTAAATTACTGCTTCCCCCCGCCACAGGGTTTCCGTCCTTTTTGTGTAGTGGGGTGAGGGACTCAAACCCTTCGCCCCACACACATTATTATTATTTTTGTTAAAATGTCTCCCAGTCTGGACTCGAACCAGGCCTGACAAGGGAAGTCCAGTTACAACACATTATTTTCAGACAGGCTACATTGTAAATTGAAAGAGGAAGCACTAGATCGCACTGTGTGGAGAACTCGCTTTGGAAGAGGCTACGGACCTGTCGTAAGACAGACTACAGTGTGAATGAATGAATACAAAGAAGGACGGCTAACTGGATTGGTCACATCTCGCGTAGGAACTGCCTTCTAAAACACGTGATTGAAGGAAATATGGAAGGTAGGATAGAAGTGGCGGGAAGACGAGGAAGAAGACGTAAGCAGCTACTGGATGACCTTGAGGAAAAGATACTGTAAATTGAAAGAGGAAGCACTAGATCACACACTGTGGAGAACTCGCTTTGGAGGAGGCTACGGACCTGTCGTAAGACAGACTGCAGAATGAAGAGGCTACGGACCTGTCGTAAGACAGACTGCAGAATGAAACACTTTTCATGCTTGTAATCCTGACATATATCAAGTATCCCCTGTACCAAACTAAACGACATCACATTCTAAAAGACCATAATCTTGACAATTAAGGCCACGAAAACCTCAAATCTCACTTAGCAACTAACGGTTTAAGCAATTCTATTCAGTTCCTTCTCACAACCATTACCTTGCAGGAGATACACAACTGATGTCCATGCAAGGATAAACAACGGATGCCTTCAACTTCTCGTTTTTTTAAAGTCAGTTATTTGCTGTAATGGTCCAGGTGGGGTGTGACTGAGTCCCTTGGTACTGCAGCTCAAACGCGGAATACTGAACCAGCCCGACAACAGACAAGTGTGAAGCATTGGTGGAACAGTAACTGGCAGAGGATAAATGAAGTGTGTGGAGAAAAATCTGCCCCAATGCTAATTTGTCCACTTCCATGGGAATAAACCCAGGACTTTACGGTGAGAAGACTATGACCGATGCATGACCCACCGCATGGCCACATAAAATTATAGCCCTTAAAAAGTCAGTGGTCGAAAATGTTCTTGACATTTCTTTCCAAAAGAAGTTTTTCTTTTAAATGCCAATGCAAAGAGCCATAATAGAGGAAACAGTTTTATACATGAAAATATTCACCTTTCAAAACAAAATAAGCACATAATTAACAGTTTGTTACCAAATGTTCTAAGCTACGTTTGGTTTGGGAAACATCAAACATTGAAATTGTAAACTCAACTCCCATTTATGATATAAATGTATGTATGTCTTTGTATGCTGTTTTATCATGTACAATGGGCCTGTCTGCACTGTAACATGTGAAGGGCTAAACATATAGTAACTCAAGAATTGGGAAGATCATTGTTTCTGTAATTAAAAGTATTTATTGGCAAATATAAATATGCAGTCAAACCCGTTATAACATCAGTTTAAGCATCTATAGCGTCAGACAATCTGCGGTACCAATTAACTCCTCAATATTAACCACAACGTTATACTCCTCGGTTAGAACGACACTCGTTTATAACAAAACAAAGCATTCAGTCCCTTTCATGACGTTAATAACAGAGTTTGACCATAAATAGTAATACAAAATACAACACCACATTAATTTGATCTATATAATGACTTTAAAGTGAAGTTCTTGCCTGTTTGAACAGTAACAAACTCTCACAAAATGGTTAAATTTATTTTAACTATTCCAATCACCAGCTCCATGTTTTAAAGTATGACATAAAATAAACCTGATATTTAGTTCCTGGTCATCTGTGTTATAACATCGTTTGGTCTTACAGGTCGTTAGCAACATTCTGAAGGAACATCCTGCCCCTAAGCTGATGGCAGAAGGTAGGATAGAGGCACGAGGTTCATGTGAAATATTTGAAACCACCTACGATTAAACCACAGCATAACCCAGAAACCACAATATGAACTTGCATTGCCACAAAAACCAAAACCCAAAACTTCACATACAATTAATTCATCACTGACAAAAATCTTATAATTTGTATAATTTTATGACACTCTGTTCATCGGAAAACATTTTGATGGGATTTAAAAACTTTATGGCTATTACTGCAGCCACCTAAGAACTGCCTTACCATTCTTCAGATAAAAGTTGACTTGTGATGAAATACTTGCCAGACCAGATAATCTGCTGCCGGTTGCCAACAAAGCCACAAGGGACTCCATTAAGAGACGGCACCTTGAATGTTGGAAGTCTAGTACTGGGGAGAAACATACGGCGTGTCACTTCCAGGGATGTTTGTAGTAAACTCTCACTACTAAACAAAAACCTATTATAATAATAATATAATAACCATGGCTCGACAGCCCTATATGGGCTTGGGCCTCCTCTTTCCGAGGTTACGAGGTCTTTGTGCATTTGCGGCAGTGAGGGACCAGCTGACTGGCCGCGCTTTTCAACTCGATCCTGATGTGAATGCCAGAGCCATCTGGCAGTCAGTCAGGAGACTTGGGTGAGAAATGGCCTCTTAATTTAGCTTTCAAGCACTACTAGTTCTATTCTTGCCCGTAAGGTTCTTTTACATGCCGTAAATCTACGACATGGGACCAACGGCTTTACTTCCCCTCCGAAGGAAGTGGTGCTCCGGATTTTTATTACCCTTAAAAATCCATCGACCTTGGTCGGGATCGAACCCGCGAACCTTGGGTCCAGTGGCGAGCACGCTAACCACTAGTCCACCGAGGTCGACATAAACCTATTATACAAGTATTTATTTACATATTATTTTATTTGCTATGAAGGACCATTTCCATACAACATTGTATTTATGACATCCAGGTTCCTGATTGTAACATTTTAGAAAACTATGCATTAGGTAATGGAATGCAGTATCGAATTTTAAACAAGTTTAATTAAAACATCTGTAAAGATATGACTTTCAGGAAGTGAGAACAGTTCAGGTAACAAAATTTGGACTGAAACCACAACTTCCAATAAGGACTCTCATTCCAGCAACAACTAGCTAAATGCAGCAAATTATGGCGGGCATCATTTTGTCACTGCATATTTGACAAACTAAATGAATGGAAACTTGCAAACCAAACTCGGGACAATTTGAGATGTTGATGCAAAAAACAGATTAAAAGGGTGACAAGTTTCTTTTGTCATGAACTTTTAGTGCTTCGTAAGCAGGAAATTCTATTACATGGACAGCATATTAAGCAGCAAAGTAAAGGTTTATCACATGGGGAAATGCTGGCACTAAATTATTCTAACATCTAACGTGGGAAATATCTTCAGCAGTGTCAATGCAAAAAAGTTACTTATATCTTGCTCATCATACTTACTGAATAGAAGTCATTTCTGGAATTTAAGACCCAAGGATTCCACTAGGAAACAGAAGATGTCAGTTTTCTCTTGAATCTAGTGGGGGAAAAAAATAACAGACTCAGGTTGAAATCCAAGCGATGCCGTACGTAAAAGCAAAATCAAACATTCAGACACATACTTACCACTTTTGTTGTTGGCTTACCACCTCCATGACCTGCTTTAGTTTCAATGCGAATCAAAAGGGGATTTGTCTGTAAAATACAAGGAACATAAAACTTCAAGTTAATAATTTGGGTGACAATATAAAGACAGCGGTAAACGACGCAAGAATGCATCTGCTTACTCGCTTGCTTGCTCACTCATCCACTCTCTCACTCCCACCCTCTGCCATCCCTGAACACAGTTACATGGATAGTCATGGTACTTCCTGAGAGATTTGAAGATCTCACAGCACCACTTATTAAGATTACAGTATTGTGGGATGTGACACCGTGTAGACTGGTAGACAGGCAACATGCTGCCTTAGCATGTTCCTCTGAAACACTGGCAATTATCTACTGACCTACATAATGTCACAACCCAGAATTCTGTAATGTAAACCTCTTGGGGAACAAGGAACTGTGTTAAAATACCCTACTTGACCCTACTCAGAAAGATAAGCAACCCAACCAGTATGTTCATAACTTACTTCCATACAGTCCATTATCTTATCCTTATTTCCACAAAGTTACATCAGATGGGACACAAACATGACCACTGATGTCCACCTATTGCTAAAGTTAGGAATGAGTGGATCTACACCTCCACATGTCCAAGGCACGGTGCTTAATTAAGTACAGGGACACATTTACATTTACTTATCTATTACTTTGCTTACTTGACCAGAATGATTTCTCAGCGCATGTTGCAAAGTAGCAATGAGCTTGAGGGAATGCAGAGGAACCACACGATCGTCATGATCAGCCGTCAGCAGCAAAGCAGCCGGATACTAAAACAAAGGAAAGTAACATTATATATGCCAACACCATACCACTGCATCAGAACTCAGTACGTAACTTCATTATACATACCTCAACACCCAATAAACATAACTTTATACAGTGGACCCTCGAACCTCGAACACAATCCGTTCCAGGAGACAGTTCGACTTTCAAGTTGTTTGACTTTCGAGTTAAAATGCCCCACAAGAAATAACGTAAATTGAATTAATCCGTTCCAGACTCCCAAAATTTACCCAATATAAAACATTTTAAGTGCCTATTTCAAAAGATCATAATGATAAAACAAGTATATTTAATTTGAATAATTGAAAGTTTTTATTTATAATAGTACATACATAAAAAATATTGTATAATAATTCGCCACATTAGCCGCTTTAATGGCTTTCTTGTTCTTCAGTATGGTCGATTTAGCCATGCCATATTGAGCAGCCAGGTCCGATAAACGTCTACCACTTTCCCACTTAGTGATAAGTTCCTTTTTCATTTCTATCGTAGAAATTACGATTTTTCTCTTAGGCTTTTCACCTCTAGTAACTTTCTTTGGTGCCATTATGAATGGGTATTATTAAAGATAATATAAAAATAACCCAAAGAAATAAATAAGACGCTTAAAAAACAGACTGAATTTGCGAGATGCTCACTGAACCAGTCACGGGAGAACTGACCCAGCAACTGCGCGTGCGACCAAGCAGAGAGAGAAGGCGACCACGTGATTCTTTGTTCGACTTTCGAGTTTTTGTTCGAGTTTCAAACCCGGATTTTCCTCGAATTTTTTGTTCGAGTTTCAAGTTGTTTGAACTTCAAACCGTTCAAAGTTCAAGGGTCGACTGCATATGATTCCATACTACTGTATTAGAACTCAATATACATAAACTTCTATCTCCTGGTAACCACTGAATAAAATGTTGGGTCGGCCCCACAGCTGGTCTTGATGTCTGAAGGAGGGAAAAATCTATTTTCCCTGCTGGAAATAAAACCCCAGTTCCTTGTACATCCAGACCATAATCCACTCACTACATCAACTGAGCTGTCCCAGCTCATATACATAATATAACCTCTGAATACTGTTTATAGAAGCATACAAACCTTTCCTAGCTAATGTCTGTGATTACCCCTGACTGCTAAAACATCTGGCTTGGTTAATACATTTTTAAGTTACTGTATTGATGCAAATATCACCCACACATTTAACCTTTACCCTAACAGGTTGGTATTTAAATTTTAGCATATGGTTTACAAAAAATGTATTATTTAAAAATAAAAAGATAAATTTATGAAATAAATGGCAATTTGTGAAACAAAACAGAGATCATGCAGTATGTCTTAAAAATACAGTAAATTTCCTTGTTGCCTAACTATATGAAATTAATTTTAGAGACATTTTCCAATGTGTGTTTGCATATGCAAATGCAGGTCTGTGAATGGTAAAAAAAAATAAAATAAAATAAAATAAAATAAAATAATAATAATAATAATTCACGTCCAAAATTCAGGTCTGGTCATTACATGATTTACAACTCAAGATTATAAAAAAGAAGCTACTTACGACTTTTGAAGTTTCTTACAATAATGTCAAAATTAAATTAAATGTGAACTGAGATTTACGGCATGTAAAAGAACCTTCGGGCATGAAGAAGAACCAGTAGTGTCCATAAGCTAAATTCAAGCGGCCATTTCTCACCCAAGTCTCCTGACTGACTGCCAGATGGCTCTGGCAGTCACATCAGGATCGAGTTGAAAAGCGCGGCAGTGGGCCGGTCCCTCACTGCCGCAAATGCACAAAGACCTCGTAACCTCGGAAAGAGGAGGCCCAAGCCCATATAGGGCTGTCGAGCCATGGTTATTATATTATAGTAAAATCTTATGTTTCTGTACGTGGTCATGTATTTAAAAAATTAATTTACATACGGAACAATAAATTCACACTCTCGTCTCAGAGATCAACTTCATTACCTGGTTCAGTTACGTACACTAACCTTTCACTTTTACATTCATTGACAATTTTAAATATGTTCATGGCATGAATAACAGACTTTTATGGCCAAAACAAAAATATGCCAGTGGTTAAAACACATAAATTCTAAAAAGTTTTGCATTCATCCACACTCACCTGATTATCTTTACCAACAGGCACCTTCACATTGTGCAATGGTGAATACTTGATCATATTCTCGTAACTTTCCTTCTCATCAGAGCTTCCATAATCCGAAACCCAGGAATAACCAATTGTAAACTTGTGAAACCTTAGCATGTCGAAAACACTGTCAAAAGAAACCATGAAAGTAATCCTTCTTTTTTTACATGTCCTGACAAGAAAATAAAAAGTACGAAGGTTGTAGGTAGCAACTTGCAACAACAGTCGGCTACACGATCCACAACTTTCATGTCAATAAATCACTGGGACTCTGGAGTTAAGTGTCTTATTGGTGTAATGTGTCCTTTTAAAGCTATCCCTTTACAGGCCTGCACAGACCTTTAGGGTTCCAGGAGGTTGAGGCTCCCAAAAATTATAGACAATTGGCACATGATGGTGGTAAGGATGTCAGCCCTACCCCCCCCCCCCCCCAAGGAAATATCCCTGGTACTCATTAAGACAATGAAAAATCCCAATGACACCATCAGTAATCAAACCCACAACCTTCTGGCTTGTACCGCAGTGCCTCAACCAGCTGCACCATCGCGTGCCCAAATGTTTTGCTTTCTTGCCCAGAATATGAATGATTAATTGTTGTAGCACAGCCAAGAAAAATTAAACATTCACAATTCTATAGGACTACGAGCATGGCATATCACATGGGAAATCATTTACTTTATGGACTCTGTCCATCTTCACATGTTAAAAATAAAAAACACCACCACATTTCAGGAACGGGACAGAACCAAGCTTATCCGACAGGTGGTGCTGCTTGTCCCCGAAGATGAAGGTACTACAGTCCTTCAAAACTGCAACACCTACTAACCCGGCAATGCAGTGTCACATCCCAGCACATCCCAGAAGACCAAAATCTTCAGCAATTCATACACATTATCATTTAATAATCTACTTATTCCAAAACAAATAATTCTTCCATACTACCACTCAAGCTTCCCTCAAAAATGCTTGAGGTCATCACATTGTAGCAAGGCACCTACAAAAAGAAAGTACCACAATTCTTACCCAACTTGAGCAATAACTGCTCCAAAAAGATCAGGTCTTTGGTTCATGCATGCTGCAACCAACAGCCCTCCATTTGAGGCGCCCTGGATTGTCAGTTTCTCACGACACGTATAACCTTCCTTTAGTAGGTACTCTGCTGCTGCCTGGAAGTCATCAAATCCATTCTGCTTGTTCAGCAACCGGCCAGCATTGTGCCACCCGTCTCCATACTCTCTGAAAATATGCAATGAGTCAAAAGTCTTCGGGGACACCAACTAACTTCCTTCAGTCTTTGACAGTTACTGTACATGACAGCTGCTATTCCGAAATCCAGAAGCTCATCACCGAGTTGTATCCCATCCACAGACTACCCTCCAATTAACCTGTTCATATATATTATAGACAGCTTCATAGATTTTATCGGCAAAGTATGACACTGCAATGCTGACAAAACCATAGGCTCCTCTTGACTGCTTTGTAACTACTGATACCCAATGTATCAACTAATGACTGACTCGACTCACACACTCAAAAACGAAGTTGCCACGTTTAGAAAACTCACCCGCCTCCTCGAATGTTCGGAATGGCAAGAACCTCCCCAAAATGCTGAATGAAGATGAGATGGTCAACCCTGAAGGTAGGCAACAAGCTCAAGTTGAAACCGCCATAACCATACAAGATACACGGTCGCTTGCCATCCCTCGCAAGATCCTAAGACAGTAAATGAAAATCAACATAATGCCATGGTAATACAATGAGTTAAAGACAGACACACTCAGCTTAATGTTGAAAATATTTAATAATACAATAAACATAAAAAAAGGACAGTGAAAGGCACCCTCGGGGTCACATTAACAGGGGATACTCAATATATGTCAGAGTTACGTACCAGAATAATGCAATTTACATTAAAATGATGTGTATTGGGGAAATTCTTCCTTGTAAAAATTCTGTGTAGAGTACTTTACAATCAAACTGATGCCATTTACATGGATCAGCAGCTGTGTAAAATGTAAGACATGGCACTCTGGACTGCAGAAGAATCAGACAAAATGCTGGGAACAAATGCTCACAAGGTGCAGGTGTAAAATACGACTGTTTTATAAACCAAACTGAACAATGTCTGATGAAGGGCGATACTGGAGCTTGAACAAAACTTCTCATGGCACATATTTAAAGATGTATTACTGTACTTACGATTTTACGAAAATTTGTATTTGAAAACTTTATATAATAAATAACGTGTGCATTTTATGGATACATAAAATGTTGACTAAGGACAGTTTTCTTTTTTTTTAGCAACCTACCGAGATAACTTACCTGATCAGGGGATGGACGAATAGGAAACATACAGAATATTGGCAGTCCATTAATGGACAAAGCCAGACTAGAGACTTTCTCAAAAGACCCTCTGCTAGAAGAGCTGGAGAACTACTCAATTTGAACAGAAACCAACTAAGGATACTGACAGGGCTGTTCACAGGACACTGTCATTTAAAGGGACACTTGTTTAAACTGCGGCCAGTAGAGAGACCCGAGTGTGACAGATGCAAACAAGCATCTGAAATGGCCTGGCATGTTCTTGGCGACTGTGAGGCCTTGGCTGCAATAAGATTCAGATACCTGCGGTATCATTTTATGAAACCAGGGGACTTAAGGATATCTCTGTAAGCAGGTTACTGCACTTTGTTCAAAGTGTGGGGCTGCTAAACACATGAATATAAGGACTGCACAAAGGATCAGAAATGGTCGATGTGCATGGGACGCTCTGGTGCCCGCCCTACTTCTATTCTATTCTATTACCCCCAAAAGTACATTTATACTATAACTAATGGGAACCTCGAATGCAAGAGTATTGAACCGACAGGTGATAATAAAGTATCAGCACAGATAATTGAGCATTATGTCATAAAGACATATGAGGGAGTGGAAGTATAGATCAATGTTTTATTAACCTCTACATTAGATGGAGGTGAGAGGTAAATTTCGTATCATATTCACCCTTACACCAGAGAAAAGGAGCCCCTAATAGCCATAAGATAGATGGCTAAGTGGGCCTAAGTCAGTCTGGACATTAAAGATAAGAAAATAGCTCTGTCTGTGTCAGGAACTGAATCCCAATTTGTTGGTTGTCCATATAAGAAAGAGACATATGCAATGACCACATAAGGGTTAATACTTAAAACAGTAAAAAAAATTAAAAAATATGAATGTCACTATAAACCAATTGCAGTAAATAATAATAATAATAATAATAATAAAGTATCATCTGCAGTTTTGGATCATTTAAGTCTGTTCACGTAACATCAGAATACTATTACTTACTCTCTTGTGGACAATAAACATTGGAATTTTGGTGCCATCCTTACTTTCGTAGAAAACTTGATGAGTTTCATATTGAGATGCATCAAAATCTTGAATTTTGATTTCTCTGAACACCTGCAACAAACACTTCAATTGGCATATTGTCAAAAAAAAAAAAAAAAAACTTTTAGGAATGCCATAATACACCTATGTGTAATGTTAAATGACTTTATATACCCTAAGATTTTAGGTTTTCACAGCAAGGATCACGATGATTACTAATTTCTTTAAAATCATACCATCATAGCACAGACAAGCAACTGCAAGTTCCTCTTAATTTACGTCATATTTTCCGAAACATTTCAATCCTCCAATCATCTTCAAGGAAATCACCTTTAGAACTACAACACTAGATTATAACAACAGGTTACTACACAAATAAATAACAACAGCAATTGACATATACATTAAATTATTTTAATCTGGATGCTGATACTCCAGACATCCTGATACTTCAGCAGTTCAGGAAAATAGTACGAAGTCTGGAAGTTTCAGCATCGATAACATCCAGTATGTGTAGTACAACAGTAAAAACAGTAGTTATTATTTGACTTTGTTTTCACCGTGCAACATTGTAATGCTATTTATTATGTTGACCAACAATTATTGCACTAAGTATATTAATACATTTACGTCACTAAACCCTACACGTGTTTCGGTCCCGGGTGGACCATCATCAGGGGTTACAGTCGTGGAGCTTGCTTCACTTTGTCACTTTTTGTGGTAATGGTTAGTTCAGGCACTTTGCACTTTGTAATCACTTCGGGATGCACTGTGTTGTTGCTGGTTGTTATATGCTGTGGACGTATGGGCTGTAGAAATCTGGCTGGGAGTTGGCGCTGGTAAGTAGAATTTATCATTTCATGATCCGTTGGTGTTGTGGTGAGGTGTTGAGTCGCTGGGCGTATAAAGTTGTGGAGATGCTGTAGTTGCGTTTGGAGCTGGCGGCCATTTTGTCACTGCCTTCTAGATGGTGTGTGGGGGTATCTTGGTTGTTAGAATGTGTTGCCCATACGCCCACAGCATAAAACAACCAGCAACAACACAGTGCATCCCGAAGTGATTACAAAGTGCAAAGTGCCTGAACTAACTATTACCACATGAAGTGACAAAGTGAAGCAAGCTCCACGACCGTAACCCCTGATGATGGTCCACCCGGGACCAAAACACGTGTAGGGTTTAGTGACACAAGAGTATTAATAAACTTAGTGCAATAATTGTTGGTCAACATAATAAATAACAGTAGTTATTATTGTTTTCACCGTGCATCTCGTATATATCAAAAACCAAGAACCAAACTAGATGCACAATCACTATTAAAAACTTTAATAGTAGTATTACATATGGACATACCATTTTAATGTAGTGTACCCCTGAAGATGGTCAGGTACCTGACCGAAACATGTCGGGTTTAATGTAATACTACTATTAAAGTTTTTAATAGTGATTGTGCATCTAGTTGGTTCTTGATTTTTGAGTAAAAACAGTAGTTATTATTTTCAGGGTTAAATCTTTATTAAATAATGTCCCAGACACTTCAGTGCTGGGAGTTCATTCTTCTGTGATATGAGACCATGTCACTAGAACTTTTATCAGTGTTTCAAAGGAATACTTCATCTTCAAGGGTCCAGGACAGTCTGAACCCACAAAAAATCTCTCTATAAATATGTCCCTTAGGGCACTAGCTCCTGCATGTGAGTATGGTCACTCACCTGTGCTATGTCTGGACCGTTATACCTGACCAAGGTCAATCACTAGCATGCCAATAAAAGACAACATATTACTCTTCAAACTCCCTTTCAGCAAGTGGTTCCATTTCTCAGTTACTGGATGGTGCATGTAGCTATGTCTTGCAATTCCCTGGACAAATGTAGGTAGTTTGTTATTCAAAAAAGTAGACAGTGCGCTGCACATAGCATAGATCAGGGAACCTGTGGCCAACACAGCACAAATCTCCGTAACCAAACTGTGCCCACCAGGTGGTAGTTTTCTAACATAACATCCACCTCACAAACCACGCTTGGCACATCACACATCCAACCCTCACACACAGGTAGCTTCCTCAGTCTACCCTGGCAAGTACACCAGTCCATACTGCCTACAAACGAGGGTGATTTTCCAGGGGACACACCCCACACCGAGTCCTTCGGCGATGTCGCTCACGCCTTCACCACAGAATGCTGCAAACCACCAGTGCACTACTAAACTAGCAGGGCTGGGAGCTAAACCAGCAGCAGGGACAAAGGAAATGTAAATATTAATTTGTACATCTTACTTACCTCTGGTTCCAAATCTTTCTTTTCAAGGTCACAGTGGTATATAATGCCTGGGGTTAGAAATGATGTGAACTGATAGAATATTTCTTTGTGCTTCTTCTTGCCTGCATAGCCAATCACTGTGCCCACAGGCAGCGGGAATGTCTTACACAGCGTGCCAGTTCCAAGTTCACGAAGCTGCAACACACTCTGCAAAACACATAAATTGTATTAAAGTCAGGAGTAACTGGAATCTCATTTCTTCTCAGGCACATATTCCAATTATTTAATTTATCTGTTCATTTACAGTTGATTTAACAATACTATCAATACCACAGGCTATAATGTATTACTGAATGGCTGGAAGGTTAGTGAATAGTGAAGTGGCAAAAATGTGGAAGACTGTGGGCATGTCGTAATCTGAAATATTATCCTGACATATGCTGAGAATGACTGCGGAAAACCATTAAAAACCTCAGAATAGTCAGTCTCAAGGCCACGATTTGATCCCAGGACATCCTGAATACAAAGCAAGAGTGTTAACCACTTTGTGTGATTTCAGGCTTCTGCCACAGCATAAATGAGATTCGCTTTTATGGGATGTTACGCAGCCCAGATTGTAGATAAGTCACCGACGTTTCGGGACAACCTATCAGTCCCATCTTCAAGGTTCAAGCAGTACGTTGAATGTGGGACCAATAGGTTGTCCTAAAATGTCTGTAAATACCAATCTACGCTGTGTAACACCCCAGAAAAGCAAAGATCTCAAGTCTTAACTACTTAACTGTCACATTCAGCACATTCCAGTTATCAAACTAAAGTGGCTGTTCAAGTGACTGCATTGTTGACTTGACCAGCACGTGGGCAGTTTTAAATTCAGTCAAGGTGATCCAGAATGAGACTTTCTGTGGTCTCCCCCAAGTCTCTCTATGCAAACGACGCGATAGCACCCCCAAACACACACACAACTGCTTCCAAATCATTACATACCTACACTTCATTATTATGCTTCAATCTCATTTTGATACTATATAACACTACACTTCAAAAAAACTATGGTGAAGTAGCTCATGGCATGCAATAAAGAAATTATTTTCCCTCCCATCTTTGATAGATCCTGTTTTACTCAGCAGTTTCTCAGCTTCATGCATTATAGCAACATTACTAATAATAAACTAGGAAGTTATCTTTGCCTATCTGAAGACACTACCTCAACATCTGAATGGAGGGACTGAGAAAAACCATATACACCTATGACATGATGGCTGGTGCCCATGCTGGGATTTGATAAGAGACCTCCCAAACACAAAATGTGAGTGCTAACCACCACACTGAAATGATCAGCAGCATACACTGATCACTGACCATTACCTTCACATCGTGAATGTAGCAGACGACCAACTTATCATCCTTCACTGCACTAGCCCAACTCAATACATCCTTCTCATGCTCAGGAATCAATGTAGTCCAGTTATCTGGGCTAGGATTAGTGAGGTCTATTTTGATCAGGCGATAGTTTGGAGCATCTTTATTTGTACGGAAAACACACGCAGGGCCTTCATTTGTTACATACTGCATAGAAAATAAACAATATATTAGTTCATACATTACACTCTGTATTACAACCATACACAACCCCTGCAGGAGCCAGGACAGTTCAATTCAAGACTGGAGGTTCTCACAGAGGTGTTGCTGCGAGACCAGGTATTCTGGGCTGTGCCACCGTGTCACTGAGCTAGCGGTTCCCCATGTTTCAAAGAACTGTAGCGATTCTTCTTTGACTGATTGACCCTGAAGAAGAAGGCACTACAACCCTTGGAAACACTGGAAACTACTCACCCAGCGACACACTGAAACATCCAAGAGAACTTCAGTCTTCAACAAAACCATTATGGGAACATTAAATGTCAAAAATAAACTCCTTAATTATTTTCAGTACATATAACAGTAACGTTACCTCGTAGTCAGCTTCCAGTTTGTGAACAACTTGTGTAAGATTGACTTTCCCTGATATTTCTTTATTTGGCAAGGTTCTGAGGTCACAGAAGAACAGCAGATTATCACGACAGTCCTTCTGTGGTGTTATGATCAACCAATCACCACAATCACTCACTTCAGCACCTCTGAACACAAAGCAAACAATTACTCAAGATTATAACCACATAAAGCAAAATTATAAAAATCTATGTCCCCCCATCACGCCCAGCATATTGTGACCTCCTAGACTTCAACATACACAATCCACAAGAGGATGGACGTGTGGTGAAGAAGAAAGCTGCTCCGATCACAAATTAATATGCTTCGGCATTGCAACTAAGAAACAAAGCTGTAATGTAATCAACCACGTAGGGAAACGATATCACACTAAAACAGAAAATTTCAAAATTTTCAAGGATATTTTAATATCTAACGCCTTATCAGCCTTTGCGTGTGAGAATAACAGCAGCGAGCCATCAAAACGCGATGAAGAGTTGTGCAACAAGGCGAAGCAATGCACGGATATTGAAGAGCTTATAACCAAATTCACTTCCAGCATAACAGTAGCATGCAACGCAGCCTTTAGGGTATCAAGAGCCGGGAAACGAGTTACCACAGAAAAATCAGTACCATGGTGGACAAGTGAACTAACACTATTACGGAAAAAGGTGCTCGCACTGAGGAGGAGGTACCAAAGGACGAAAAACGATGACGCCTTGAGACAAGGGAGAAAGCTTCAATACCATGAAGGGAAGCGGACCTATCAGGCAAAACTTCAACAAGAAAAAATCAAATCCTGGAAACAATTTTGCTCGCAACCCGAAGGCTCAAATCCATGGAATGCGGTGTATAAAATGGCATCTGGGAGATTAAGAAATAAAACTACACTAACAATGCTCCAAACCCCAAATGGAACCTACACCACAGACATGAATAGCACTATTAAACAAATGATAGTACATTTTACACCCGAGGACAATGGGTGCAGTGACAGCGAACACCACAAACGTATTAGACAGCAAATAACGGAAGCCCCGGATACATCTAACGATGAGGAATTTACACAGGAAGAAATATTGGCCGCACTAGAAAAATTTAACCCTCACAAGGCACCAGGGGAAGATGGCTTAACCAGTGAAATTCTTTTAAAGACGTTCAAGTGTTTTCCTAGTTTCTTTACGGAAATTTATAACACATGTTTAAGAAAAGGGCGTTTTCCTAAACAATGGAAACGCTCGAGTATAATTCCCATAGTTAAACCAGGGAAAGAAGAAAGTACAGAAGTTTCAAAATACCGACCCATCAGCCTACTGAACATAGGCGGGAAACTCCTAGAAAAACAGTTTCCTAAATGATAACCAATACGGATTCCTCCCACACAAAAGTACAGTCAACGCAGCAATGGCTGCTAAAGAATTTGCTAAGACAAACTTACGACAAAAGAACTCGGTAGTACTAGTGAGCCTGGACGTGAAAGGGGCTTTTGATGCCGCCTGGTGGCCAAGCATACTAAGTAACTTATGTAATATGAATTGCCCGAAAAATCTGTACATTCTAGCTCAAAACTACTTCAGAGACAGAGTAGCAACTCTCCACGTCAACACCTACAAAGCAGAGAGAACAGTCAACAAAGGCTGCCCCCAAGGATCTTGCTGTGGCCCAGGATTTTGGAATATTATGTACAACTCCCTCCTAAACCTAGAATTTTCAAGTCACACCAAAGTAATAGCCTTTGCTGATGACCTTGCAATTATGACACAAGGCAATACTCTGACTGAAGCAGAAGTGTATGCTAATTTAGATCTAGCAAAAATAGAAAAGTGGGCTAACGAAAACAAAATTCAATTTAATGACAGCAAATCTAAGAAAGAGGAAAATTGAAAACGTTAACATATACCTTAACAATAAAAGTTTAGAAGTACTTAATGAAATTAAATACTTAGGAATCTACTTTGACTGCAGATTAAATTTTGATAAACACATAGAGAATATAGCTGAAAAATCTACTAAATTGATTCATATGTTAGGCAGATCTGCAAAACTCCAATGGGGTCTGGGCCATAAATCACTTAAAACTATATATGAAGGAGCACTGATTCCACTTTTAACATACGGAGCGCCCGTCTGGGAAGAGGCTATACGGAAACAAAGAAACCTCCAAAAGTTGCAAAGAGTACAAAGACTGATAAATATCAAAACAGCAAAGGCCTACAGAACTATTTCATTCGAAGCTTCTTGTGTAATGGCTGGGGTACCACCCATAGGAATTGTAATAGGAGAAAGGGTGCAGCTCTACAGAGTAAAGCATAGTTTAACAAGAAGCGAACATGAATGCGATGTACCACTGCCAGTTAAGGACTGGCCTCACCCGGCACGGTGAGTGAAAATAAATGAAATATGTGAATCAACACCATACGATATAGAGGTTTACACAGACGGTAGCAAAATCCGGGACAAGGTCGGAGCAGGAGTGGCTATACGAGGTTTGCTTCGGGAGTTATCCGCTGCAAGCCGCATCGTTCTATCTTGCTTAGTCATTGTGCTGGAGCGGTTTGTTTGGCTGCGTGCAAAGTGTCGGCGGCGAATTTTCCTTTATCTCCTCGACCGATTGATATCTTTGTCCCTTCAACGTGGATTTAAGTTTTTGGAAGAGGAAAAAGTCTGCTGGGGCAAGGTCAGGAGAGTAGGGAGGCTGAGGAAGCACCGTTGTCTCATGTTTGGCCAGGAAGTCACAAATCAGCAGCGACGCATGAACTGGTGCATTGATCCTCAGTCAAGAGGCGTGGAACAAATTTTGCTGCCACCCCATGCATTTCTAATTTTTCTGTTAGAATGGTGTGGCATGACCCTACGGATATGTTGCATTCCTCAGCTATTTCCCGAACAGTCAAACGACGATTAGAACGAACAACGGCACGAACTTGGGCAACATGAACGGCATCAGTTGACGTTGAGGGCCGACCCGGACGTGGGTCATTGTCAGTTGACTGCCGACCGTCCTTGAAACGTTTGAACCATTCATAACACTGCGTACGGCCCATACACTGGTCACCGTAAGCTTCTTTCAACATTTCATAAGTCTCGGTAAACGTTTTCCCAAGCTTAACACAAAACTTAATGTTTACGCGCTGTTCGTGAAATTCTGACATGTTAAAATTCGCCGACAACACTTTGCACGCTGCCAAACAAACCGCTCCAGCACAGTGACTAAGCAAGATAGAACGACGCGGCAGGTAACTCCCGAAGATCACAGCTAGGCTGCGCCACTTTCCGGAAAGCGATGCGCTTTTGCGTTGGCGCGCTATTTTAAAAGTTCGGACATTTGTTGAACAGACCTCGTATATGAGGGAAAAATTCTTACAAAAACCAGCAAATATAAGCTAGAAAGCTGCTGCTCAAATAATCAAGCTGAACAAATAGCAATTCTAAAGGCACTTGAACAATTACAAACCCTACTAGACCACAACAGTAACGACAGAACAGTAGCCATCTATACTGATAGCAAAGTAACACTAGACTCACTTAAAAACAACTACATACACAGCTCCATAATTGAACAAATATGAAACAAGGTACGACATTTCACGAAGCAAAAATGGGCAATTCACTTTGGTTGGGTGAAGGCACACGAGATGGCAGACAAACTCGCCAAAGAAGCAGCCGAGGATGATGCACAGAACACGGTTTACAACAGAATGCCCATATCTACAGTTTATACTGAACAAAAGAAGAAAGGACTCGAACAGTGGCAGAGACAATGGGAGAGTACCGAAAAAGGAGCGATGTGTAGATCGTTCTTTCCAAAAATAGATCAAAGGTTAAAACTGAAAATCCCAATACCACCGGAGTTTACAGCTATTGTCACTGGACATGGGAAGACAAAATATTACCTGCACAGATTTACAATAACAGATAACCCGATGTGCCGCTGCAATGAGGGAGAACAAACATCGGAACACTTGATTTACACATGCAAAATACTGGAAAACCAAAGAAAAATCATGACACAGCAAATTACAGCTAATGGAGGAAACTGGCCAACTACAAACAGGAACCTTATAGCAAAACATATGACTATATTTTTAAGATTTGTAAAATCAATCGACTTTAATGCACTCCAATAGTAAGATGAAACAGATGTAATTTCAATTAAAATGTAATTGTTATATGTAGACAGGAAACACCCATTTAATGTGAAGGATAAAAATGCAATTGTAAACATGGTAATGCTAGAATTTAGACGTGTAGTTTTAAGTGCATCAACTAACAAATTACATTCTTTGTAATCACATAATTCAATTGACGCGCAAGAATGTCAAATCATGCAAGGTATTAAGAACTAGATAATTAACCTTAGACATAAGCCAGCCACAAACAAATATGAATTGTTCAAACAATAAGCTAATTGTAAAACTAAAAGAAAATTTAAACATGTAGTATTTACTTTGTAATGGAGCATGTTGTTAATAAATTAAAAAAAAAAAAACTAAGATTTGTATTTCACTTTTACAACACGCGAGGCTTCTCGTTATGAAACATTCTACATTAATTATTAATTCATACTTTCTATGCCCAATTTTGTTGTCAGCACTTTACTTTCAAGTACCTGTAACTTCCATTCCTTCCTCAAAGTAAGAGACCACATTTCACACCATTACATAACAGAAGGCAAAGTTGTTTTATATATTTAAGACTCTTAGTATTTAGATGTAATAATAATAATAATAATAATAATATGCTGATATACTGACAGAAGCAATTATATAACTCTGCAAACAGAACATTAACTAATAAAATAAAATTTAATTAAAAATTCAACAAACACACAAACAATGAAACACACAAATTAATTAATTAATTAATGCCCTAACATAACCTCACCTAACACAAACCATGGTAATTAATTACTTAAACCTTTTAGAAACCTGTCTTCGCGTACACAAACACACGTAGGAAAACACCCCTAGAAATTCACTTTATATATTTAGGCAACAAGAAAATTTACTGCATTTTTAAGACATGCTGCATAATCTCCCTTTAGGTTCCACAAAATGCCACTTATTTCATAATTTTATCTTTTTCTGTTCAAATAATACATTTTTTCATAAACCATGCACTAAAATTTAAATACCCATCCCAGTATGATAAAGGTTAAATAAACTAAGTCCCTAACATAACCCCACAAACAAACAAATAAATATATAACTCATAAATAAACAAATAAAAATAAATAAATAAATAAATATACAAATAAAGTGGGCAGAATCTTCAGTATTCAATAACATGTTCATGACAGAATCTGTAACACAGTGTGTTAGTCAACCAGAAAGTACAAGTGAGTCTGCATCACACTATTCCATATCAGTGCTTTCTTCAGACACTCCCACTACTAAAATTATATTTCACTGCCAGTGGCAAAGACATCACGTTCTTACATTCTCCATAACGGTTCCTCAGGAAATTCAACAACCAATACATCTTCTGACTGTGGTGTACCAACACGGTGATAATAAAGTTTCTGGTGTTCACTGCCAACAGTTTCTGAGCCATCAGCCTTGCCAAGCTGGTCAGGGTATCTCTAAAAAAAAATTAATTTTAAATACCTTAAATGCTGTAAACCATAAACATACAACAGAGCAAAAACTTTCACTTCTAATTGGTCAATTCTAAAACATCCACTGAAGGGAAATGGGATTCTGATTGAAAGACAATTTCCAGTGGTGTGAACACATAGAATAAATGAAGGTGAGCAGACGCACGTGCATGTACAAGAACAAACACCATATTCGCCTTTTTTGAAAAATCTAACATGAACTCTTTAATTATTAACAAGTCACCAACTACCGTATATTCTCGAATCTAATCCGCACCCTTTTTACAGTTTTAGAGGGCTAAAAAATCAGATGCGGATTAGATTCGCGGTCGAGAGATAGATTTTGGAAAAATGATACGAGCTGCTGTACGTGCCGTAAGAACAATACAATAATTTATTATTTATTATTATAATTTATTATTCATCAGACTCGCCGTCATCACTCATAACTGAATCGTTATCCATGCTCTCCACCCAGTCACTATCATCTTTATCTTCAACATCGTCCTCCCATACAATGTCATCTTCGGATCCGCTGATTGCTGCCTTGTGTTTCCGCCATAGTCGAACGTTGCTTTCATCAACTCCAAAAATTGCAGCGGCTTTGTGGTTTCCATTCTCCTCTGAGCACCAAATAACTTCACGTTTGAACTTTGCCGTATGTGAGAGTCGTTTAGATTTCAGGTGTCCCTCTTCCATAACTACGGTACACGACAAATTGGAACAAGCACCTCCCACATTTCAACAACTAAGGCGCAAGCTGGATTCAGACGAGATTGCGCACGTCTGTTGAGAAAGGCCCCGCCTCACGGTATCGGTATGACTCATCGGCCCCAGGCGTAGCGTCGTATTTTAACGCATTGGTAACATCCAATATTATTCAATCAGTCGCCCCGTGGTCAAGGGGTGGTTGAAGGAAAGGTGCGGATCAGAACCGCGAACTAACTTTTTTCGCTTAACAAATCGCCAAAAACTGAGTGCGGATTAGATTCGAGAATATAGGGTAAATGCACTTCTTTATTTAAAGAACACTACAAGGCTTCTTTAAAAAGTCAGATAAAAACCCCTACATATGTTTCAGCTTATTAATAAGCCATCCTCAGGGGGTGTCACAACTGCATTATTTAAAAACACATCCTCATATTAGTTCATTGTGTATGTATATAGTCACTACCATCACTTTAGCTACACTGTGACTTTTTTATTGTATATTAGCACGAATAAAAATGCATATATTAAAAACTAGCTAAAGTGATGGTGGTGACTATATACATACACAATGAACTAATATGAGGATGTATTTTTAAATAATGCAGTTGTGACACCCCCTGAGGATGGCTTATTAATAAGCCGAAACATATGTAGGGGTTTTTATCTAACTTTTTAAAGAAGCCTTGTAGTGTTCTTTAAATAAACAAGTGCATTTAGTTTTGTGACTTGTTAATAGTTAGTAAAAGATGTACGGTGAAATCAAAATAATGAACTCTTTAAATTCAGAAAAAGCACGGACTTAACCTAAGTTAACTTAGGAAATATTTTACTAAAACTGATTCATCATCTCCAATCTTTCATGAATTCAGGCCTATCAGAATAACCCCCTCATTTCAAACAGCGAGTCATCACACAAGGAACGCAGCATGTTCACCAAGATACAGCACGAGAGTACTGAATGTGCCAACCAGCACATCACCAATAATGATATTAGTTATAAATCTAAGGCTGCAGTTAACTGCCCTAAACAAAACATATATGTAGCTTCAATCACTGGACAAGGGGGAAAAAACTGGTATTCAATTTAACCAGGTTTCAGGTTAGGAGGCAGGAGGTACCATCAAAATGCTGGTACCTACATACATGCTGTCTGTCACATCCAAAAAAGACCATAATCTTGACCGTGGAAAGTAAAGGGTCCTTATTTTATCTGACAATTATTTGTTGTCACTTTCTGCTATTACTCCACCATGCTTCTGGGTGGTGGGCTGAATTGGCTATGTTACCGTGATAAACGAGCTGCCAGGAAGTGGCAGACAGTGGTTGCCAGATCAAATATAATGACCATACAGTTAACAGATCTTGACAAAGTTCTGCACTTGAAGTCTACATTAAATGCTGCTTATAACGGAACTGCAAGGGACCAAATCAACCCCGCCCACTGGAGACAGGTTCCATTTCATACAGGTACTTGAAGTTCAGACTCTCAGGACTGGAAACGTTTTCCACTAATGACAGGTTTCCATTTAAGACAGGTTTCACTGTACAAAAATTCAATTAACCCATCTTTAATATACCGTATATTCTCGAATCTAATGCGCACCCTTTTTACAGTTTTAGAGGGCTAAAAAATCAGATGCGTATTAGATTCGCGTGCGGATTAGATTCGCTGTCTAGAGCTGGATTTTGGAAAAATGATTGAGCTGCTGTACGTGCCGTAAGAACAATACAATACAATAATCTATTATTTTATTATTTATTATTATAATTTATTATTCATCAGACTCGCCGTCATCACTCATAACTGAATCGTTATCCGTGCTCTCCACCCAGTCACTATCATCTTTATCTTCAACATCGTCCTCCCATACAATGTCATCTTTGGATCCACTGATCGCTGCCTTGTGTTTCCGCCACAGTCGAACGTTGCTTTCATCAACTCCAAAAATTGCAGCGGCTTTGCGGTTTCCATTCTCCTCTGCACACCGAATAACTTCACGTTTGAACTTCGCCGTATATGAGAGTCGTTTAGATTTCAGGTGTCCCTCTTCCATAACTACGGTACACGACAAATTGGAACAAGCACCTCCCACGTTTCAACAACTAAAGCTCATCTGGCTTCAGACGAGATTGCGCACGTCTGTTGAGAAAGGCCCCGCCTCTATCGGTATGACTCATCGGCCACAGGCGTAGCGTCGGATTTTAACGCATTGGTAACATCCAATATTATTCAATCAGTCGCCCCGTAGGCAAGGGGTGGTTGAAGGAAAGGTGCGGATTAGAATCGCGAACTAACTTTTTTTCGTTTAAGAAGTCGCCAAAAACTGGGTGCATATTAGATTCGGATGCGCATTAGATTCGAGAATATACGGTAAATTTTAATGTATATGTAGCTGAAGCTCCAGCCACACTGTGCATTTTAAAAAGCTCATTCTATTCTTATAAACCTGAAGGCATAATACTTACACCATAAAACAGTCCTTTATGATCATGCGTCCAAGCCATTGGTGAAAATTTGACATTTTTCAAAACTTCAGGATAATCTTCACCTTAAAAAAATAAAAGAAAGACGTATAAAATGGATCAATATTAAATATCCGCCCACTCAAGACACATATTCATGCTCCCCTCCTTTTGCACAGTGACATAACATCCCACCCCTTACAACCACTAGCTACTGTACAGACATGGCTGAAGAAGCACACTGAACATAATTTTCTAGCACATGAAACATGGAACTGAGGCTGTAAGCCCTAAATAGTCTCTAAAAGGTCAACATGCAGTTCCATCATCCCCAACCAACCATCAGACTTCTTTGTGTGGCCTCAGCACAGTTACCAGTTCAGGCATGTTAACATCCCTCCACAGCACATATTCAAATTCCTTTATCTGTACTGTTATTGATACACAAGAACAACTTTTGCTCTTGGAAGTGACAGTGCAGGGTGATGTCAGATTGTTACATGTTTATGATCGATTACAGTTAAAAATACAATGGGTCGAAGTGCAGTTGTGTCTTGTGGGTATGCATTAACTCCACAAGGTTTTGTTCTGCTATATATCTGGTTCGAGCTATGCAGAAATTTGACTTCAGGCTTGTTATAATATGAACATCTAGCACACTGAGGCCAGGAGCTAAGGGACCATATGCATACTGTCAAGGTCAAAACTGTTCTTGCCAGTCACAATACAGTTTCAAATTATTCAGTTAAGAAAATTTTAATTACATATTTAAAGTTCATATGTTCATATGCTGTTATTGAAAACATGGAAAAGACACATTTAAAATAATTGTATATATCAGTGTTGTCCTTGAAATCATCACTTTGTAACACTCTCTGTAACAGAACACCAAAACCTAGTATTCATAAATTGAAAACCAACAAGCAATAACAGACAATTTTACGAGTGTCGTCAACAGACCCAACGCAGCATTTGATAAGCACTACTGTAACCCCTGATGATGGCTCCTCGCGAGCCGAAACGTGTAGGGTTTTAATTATGATAAAAGGTTAATTTATACCTTTATTGATGGTTTGCGCATTTGTTGGTGACTGTTTGTAGTTTAAAAATGCACGGTGAAGTAAGACTAAAGCAATAACAGAGTTTACATGCCAGAACCATTACACTACGCATACATTTTTCAATCTGTTTTCAACTGTAACAAAGGAAGGCATTATGATACAACACCTTTATCACTCTGGGTTGAGGTTACACATGTTGATATTACCATTCAGTTACACAAAAATTATCGCATTTTATCCCTTCCATTGCCATTCCTACTTGTCCTCTTCCATGTCTCAGTATTCAGCATGTTCCATCATTCATCACTATGACATAATCACTTTGTGTGGGATAGGAAACAGTTTTTTATTTTTTAATAATACCATAATGGAAAAGGTTAGGTGCAGGAAAAAATGGGATACTAAGGAGAGACACAAAAAGAAGCCACTGCCAGGGGACGAGAAATGTGTGAGGAAGATACGCTTTCAGCCCTAAAACTAACAAGCTTCACAAACAACCGATTATGTATGCTGGTTTGTCATAAATGTGAAAGAGATCTACAATCAGGAGATGACATCTACTAACCTGTATCGACCGACCTGAAGTGCATTGTTACCCAGTCTGAACCGCTACGGCTCAGTCCATAGGCTAGAATCTTCCCATCTTCAGAAAAACATGTGCCTGATAATGCTACAGTTCCATCATCTGACAGAAGATTCGGGTCAAGAAACACTTTCGGTTCAGAATTTAACGAGTCTTGCATATATAACACACTACGAAAAACAAAACAAATGGCATTATTAGTAACAGAATGTAAAGCTGTCCCTGTGTTTAATTAAACATCATGTCATCACGACATACGGAAGCATGGCGGTATTGTTCCATGCAATCTTAACTCCACTTCCAGAAGCACACCTGAGACTCTCGCAGCCATCACACAGAAAGCTGGGTGGGCCCCCAGTGAATTTTTAAATCACTGCTGTGTACATCTGCCAGGTATCTCGTACATACAGCAGGAGAGACCAGACCTGCCAAAAATCTAGGAGTCACTTCAAAATTCTAGGTGTCTAAATGATGACATACAGCAAGTTCCATACTGAGGTCAAAGGTAAAGGTAGAGGTAAAGTTCTCCCTAGAACGGACCATGAAGGCCCAGAGGAGGAGGAGCAGAGTATAGCTCTACTCTTTCTTTAACCCCAGCACCAGATGAGGGTGGGTGGTCAACTCCACGCCCCAGCCCATTTACCCCCGGGAAAGAGACCCGGTACCCGTTGTATAGGAGGCTGTTCCATACTGAGGAACCAGAAATATTTGGTTTCACTGTACAAAATTTAGTTGTTCACAATTTGTGCACCCCTAACATACCATATAATCACTAATTTCATTTCTTTCTCATACTGTCACCACAGGATCTTTCACGACAACAAATTATCCAGCATTTAGGTATCTGTATATTTTTACCACATGATAACCAAGCACTTGTCAATACATCTTTTTCACTCACCCAACATTCTGCTGCACATTATTCCATGACACACATCTGTATTATTTATTTAAAGTTTCTTTTATGACTCTGCCAATATCTCAGACAGGACAGGTAGTAAGTGATCAATTGTAAAAGACTTGGACAAAAAACAGTTATGAACTGCTCCACACTGTAGACTGGCATTTGCTTGGAGTGACTGAGGAAACAACAGAAGACCTGTCAAGATCACTGGCGTGCTGATCATGATCAGAAAACAGCACATCCTGAATTCAAGTTCAGCTATTACTTTCTCTCATTACCACTACGCCAACCTGCTCAGTCTACATGAAAGTAATTGTAACAACTGTAACAGGAAAAAAAGGTCTGTATGCATTATACACAGGGAGTGGAGGTGCACTCTTAATGTCAGCTCTAAATGGAGATCACTGGCCCGTCTTTGTGCAAGTTATTCTCTTCTTCAGCGCTGGAGTCCGAATCGGCTTCTGTGTTACGTTCACGCCTGCAGCCACAATGATGAAAACAATTCATGACAGGATGACGCAAAAACCAACATTACTAACAACTTGCAGAACACAGTTTTCAGGTCTGCCACCTTACAACTTAAGTCTCCTTCTGACTCTGATACTCCACCTACGTTCTTCACTTGGCTGAGGCGCAGTAACCCATTACCGCCAGGCAACAACAACTCCATGTTCCACGAATACGTTACTTTCACTACTATTTCCCAGAGACAAACATTCTGGAAATACTGTGGGTCACAGTGAAGAATTCTGACTGACTGATGAAATAAGATGACCCTTTGAGGACTTATGCAGATGATGTAATTATACATCGTTTATACAGGTGATTTACACGGACAAAAAAGATAAGCACTTGCAGGAAAACAGTGCACAGGGGAATGATGGATAAAGGTTTCACTGTACTAGGAAAATCAGATTTAAAACCATGATGACACTGCAATTATATACCACGCAACAATAAAAAATAATTCTTACAAATTTCCATTCACATATTTGCAACAACATTCATATCAAAAGTCAAAAGAAGCTGAAAGCTGAACTACACAACTGACCTCTGATTCTGAAGTCCTGTGTTCATATAGAAGAAATACTTATCACCGCGTCGATACGGACAGGAATACTTTGGAAAATTCCACAGTTCTGTCAGTCGAGCAAGAATATCAGAACGAGCAGAACAGTTCTCAAGAACGGGTCTTGCAACAGCATTCTGCTCATCAACATACTTTGCAGTCTCTAGAGAATCAGGATCTTCTAACCAACGGTATGGGTCTTGTATCTGAAACGTACCATATTATGTACTCTTATTTCCACACATACAGATTTGGAAAAACCTGCCTGACAGTGCAATGAAATATTATAAACAATACAGAAGGCCACACACACACACAACATGAGGAAACAGGTCAATCCATCTACAGGAGACTGATATCAGCTCTGTTGATTACAAATGTCGCAATGATTATTTAATTTCCCCTACATCCGCCACAGCAAAGCACGGTCCACCTTGTTCACTGCCTGCATGACACAATGCTGCGGCACACAGAGGGCTGAGGCGGCACAGAAATGTATGCCATACACACATACAGTCAATCCTCGTTATCTGCGAGTTCCGAGTTTGCTCATTCGCGCGAAATAAAGTGTAACCCATTTTTTGCCATTCACGGGCACCTCGCGGCTATTCACGGCCATGCGCAGCAGGCAAAAAATTTTGAGACGCCTACCGCGCAGCGTCACAGATGGGCTCCAGCAAGGAGAGGCTGCTTCCTTGTTCTCACGGCTCTCGTTTTTTTTTTTTTTATTATTTTTGTAATTAATAATGGCATCCAAGCGTAGTGCAAGTGCTAGTGAAAAAGTTCCGTATTTGCGTTTTCTGTATTCACGGTGTTTTCTAGGAACCTAACCCCCACGAGTAGTGAGGATTGACTGTACCTCTGCATCAAAACGTGGCCATGTGCCATCTCACTGAATCATCATGGTCCCATCATTCTTATACTGCAGCAGTAGGCATCAGATAGTTTTCCAGCATAGTGATTAACACCATACAAAAACCCAAACTGATCAGTGTGTAAATGCCCAGCTTTGTAGCCATTAACTCTAAACAAAAACTGTTCATTCCGTAAATGAATCAACATGAAGGGATTAACACTGTGCACACATTAACTGCAGTTGCACACCACCTTTGTGAAATATTACTTCCAAAATATGGAAAATGTGGAGCACTGAACTGCATCAGATGGAATTTTTGAAACAGAAGCTGCACACCATCATGAAATCGATATTTCATCGCATACTACACTTCTAAAGTCAATGTAACACTGTCCCTGTGCTTAACTAAGCATCATGACATGAGGGCTTCATTTATTTTTAACCTCACCACCAGATGGGTGTGAATGGGCAACCTCACACCACACCTGCTGTACACCTGCAGAAAGAGGCCCCCCATAATAGGATGCTGGGAAGGCCCCCCAGAACCAGTCTAGAATCACTGGAGAACAGAAAAATCTCCTCCCCTGATTATAAATTGAACCATGATTCATTGGTCATCAGCCCACAGTCTTGTCACTATACTAAGTTATACTAGCTCCTGAGCCACTTCTTGAAGAAAACTGATTAAGTTCAATCTGCAGTTCATGAAAAGTAGGGATTATAGGCGACCAGAATAAACCACAATTAAATTTCTCTCACACAACTTTTGGTGTCAACCCCACCATTACCAGGCTTAATCATAATACACACAGTAGTTGAAAGGACAAGCCATGTAGAAAGACAAACACACCTTCCTCACTATGCAGTAACACCATTTAATATATACAAGGAAATCATAACATGCTTCTTTTAAGGTTTTCATACTGGTGTCATTAAGGATTCTTCTCTTCTGGTGTGAAATATTGCATCATTTGGTGAGTTGTCCCAAATGTTTCAAAGGAACATCAGGAATCACTCATCCAAAAACACAGGCATCATACCCCAGAAAACCAGAATTTTCAAAACATGAAAGTCAAGGAATGTATCTCAGCCTGAACTCAAGCACATTTTAATGCTTATGCTTAACAATAATGTTTTCAGCTTAACAGTGTATAGAAAGATCAACTATACAAAACCTTGTTGCAAATATATTTACTTTGTGTCCATGATAATTATCCACCACATCGTCATCCCTTCTTGCAACTGGGTATATCAACTTCATTTTTCTTCGAAGTGAAAGGTTTGCTGTCTGCTGAGAATATACTGGAAACAATTCCTACAAAAAACATTTCTTATTACCACATTCTTCAGGCATAAGTTATCATTCCACTGGTGGCATCATTGATATATACTCCATAATTATTTTCAAATAACTATTGAATGAAATAAACAATTGTCATAACATTTTACAGTCTAAACCATGTGACTAAATCTAACACTTTACGTAACATAAAAAAAGCATTTATTCCCATTAGAACATAATTCACTAACACTGTCAACCTGAAAAAAAATGGCTCCTACACACACACACATCGCCTATCCTGTCGTGCCCAACGTATCCGACATAACACTTCCGGCACCATTTTACCTTCCTCCTAAACTAGGTTAAGTTATGTAATTTTTCGCAAATAAGACAATTACAGTTCTTATTCTCAATTGCATTGGATTAGGTTTCATTACAATGCATTCCATCTCAACAGTTTACGACTAATGACCTCAGGAACAGAAAACTATCCAACACTTACGATTCATAAAAGACAAGACTGTTAAGAAAACCAAATCGTCCTGAACCTTTACCTGTGACTGCCGATAGCAGTAACTCTGCAACATCTGTCTCCAAATTTCTCGCCTGTTTGTATAAGGATTGCATGATAATATTCTACTGTACTGCTTGCAAAA
This sequence comes from Reticulitermes speratus, assembly GCA_021186555.1. Lineage (NCBI taxonomy): Eukaryota > Metazoa > Arthropoda > Insecta > Blattodea > Rhinotermitidae > Reticulitermes > Reticulitermes speratus. The sequence continues at coordinate 7,707,500 of JAJKFL010000008.1, forward strand.
ATGCGGAATAGACGGATTTAAATTCAGAAATTTTCTCATAGCAGCAGGAACGACCGACGACGACTTCATTGTCACTCTTACCTTTTATTTCTTTTATATCACGTATATACAACACTGCATCAGAATGCGTAAAATGCAGAAGCTGGCTCCACTTGATTCGAAATCCTGACAACTAAACCGTTCGGTTGAAAACCTACTCAATCAACTACAACCACAGATTATTACTAAAACTCACACCAGCACCCGCTAGCACCCACAGATTATCTAGTATCTAGCACCACATCCCATCCGCACACCACCGATTGCAGCGCTTCTAACCATGCTACGGAACATCGTGGTACTTCCACGGATTACCGGCATTTTGCAGACGAACTGCACTCTATCCTCAGAACGTTGAATCTTCAGATACCAAAATGACAGTGTACGTGCAGAGGTTTGCGTATAAAACAGCCTTGTACGTATAACGTGGCATTGAGACGCGTTCGCGTAACCATTATTTCGGTGGGAAAGCAGTAAGTATTAAACGTTACGAGTGTGTGTCTGTATTCTTGCCGTAGTTATCCGGCACGCAAATCACATCTTTTCTGCGCAGCATTTTACTCTACTGGGCCTGCCAGGCTGCAGCACCCCCCAGTCAAAATTTAAAAAAATGCTCAGATTTTGTGGACACGATACCGAATGTTATACGCCATTCACACTTCAGCTGAAATCAGCCAATGATATCAACTGATGACTAGTACATTTAATTTTGAAAAATAACAAACTCAGGAAGTCTCACGTAAATTTAAGCACAAGATGATTAGACCTTGTGATTTAAACTGAGTCATGGAACATGTAATTATATGTACACAAATGCAGTTGCAAACAATGTTATGTTACAGTTATGTTTATGGAATGATTTTTAAAACAGTTTTCAAAACCAAACACACATTATACATAGCCTCAGGCTCAGAACCCCCCCCCCCCCCCAAATGAAAAATTCTGGACGAATGCTTGCATACCAGTATTCGTTACAGGTACCTCCTCCTGCCCTCCCTCCCATATCCTCTTGTCCAGCCTCTGCCATGTGCCCTCCCTGTCACTGGCTCCTTCCCCCCCAAGTGCCACTGTCCTGCCTTTCTCATCCAACCACCCATTTTTGGCAGTGGTGCCACCAATCAATTTCACCCTGCAACTCAGTCACAGGAATGACTAACCAGCCCAACAGACTTTTGGGGTTTTTTTGCTTTGCACAAACAAACATGGCCCCTGCACAAGGCTGACATGCTATATTGCAAACATTCCTCTCTCCTCTTTTATATATATATATAAACAGAAGATTGAAACCTTCATAGACTCACAATCTTTGTAAAGTTACAAATACAGTACGAAAAGTTGCAAAATTTTCTGTTGCTTCTTTCTTTCATGTACCACGTAAAGATAAAATTTCTTCCATATATGTTTATTGTCACCTTTAAATTCTTATACTGTGTATTATTATAAATACAGATTATATATACTGTACTTTAAAACATAATTACCCAGTTTACTTATAATTCTGTTACATGAGCTTTCTTTCTTGGTAGGTGTAACTATACAGGATATCATACTGTTTAACCTATAAGTGCAATGAAGTCTGTTTTCTCACCCTTAGAGCGGGAATCTGCATACTGAGGTACTGTTCTTTTGGGATATGACGCCGCGTCACTGGGCAATTGGTTTCCAGCATTTCAGGACAACACAGTGGTCTTACCTTCAAGCGTTAACGAGTCTTCAAACATCAAGAACCAATTACCCAGTGACGTGTCACATCGCAGCACAGATATGTCAGCTACAATGCTGCAAAAACCTCAAAAATTGCAACTGACACATTAATGGAAACTATGTGTATATAAAATAACAGACTTTGAGCACTTTGAGCAGAAATTAGAAAAAGGATATTGAAGATTTTATTATATCCCAGATGTTAGTCATGCAAAATACAAATATTATTATGCATTTTTATAGCTAACTGCGCATTTAGTTTTGATAGGGTTAAAAATATGGACCAGGAGTAAGTACCGTGATTTTAAGTATGTTATGATATCCTAGACAATGTTATGCAAAATATGAATTTTATTTTTGCATTTGTATAGCTAATCACACATTTATTTTTGATTATGGTTGTGCTGTATTATAATTCTGGGCTACCAATAATAAACACTTCCTTGTGTCATGCAGAATGCATTTCAGTTCCATAGTCACAGGGTATTTTGAGTCCACTGTTCTTTCTTAAGGGGTGAAAATACATTTATGTGCTCCACATGGGGTGTGTGTGTGCGAGTGAGTGAACCAATGAACTAATTTTTACAAAACTTGGCATGAATTTTTGATCACCAGAGGTCATCCTAACCCCTTAATTTTGTAAGTTCTTATGATCTGTCACAACCACACAGCCCATGTACAAACTCATGAGGTGGGAGTGACATTGCATGCCACTGGTTACTAGTTATTGAATTTTGGAATGTTTTTGGAAGGAATAAAGTTAGTTGTTTGTTTGTTGTTGTTGTGGTTTTTTTTTTCCCCCTGCAGATATTATCTTAATTACTTTCAAACTGATGCATGCAGTACGAAAGTAGGCTTTATGATCATCGATACCCTCAACTTCTTGTTATGTGTTGCCAAGAAGAAAATTGATTTATTTATGGAAGATCATATCAGCCAAGGCAATACCTGTCAAGATGTCAGAAGTGTGAATTTACATATAATTGGTACAAGAGAATCACAGATCTAAGGCCCACACCCTACACATGAAGGCCTCATAAATTCAACGAATGATTCATGGCTGAAGGTTCAGTTTGGCAGCTTCGTGGCGGATTACACTTATCAAGTCCTGATTCACCAGGAAAATGAAGCGAAGCCCTGCGATCTGCAACAGTAACAAGAATAAAGACATTAACTTGATGAAGTTTTGTGTCCTTCTGCCCTTAGCAACCTACTGATTACTCTGACACTGTTTGAGGAACATGTAAACACAAAGCAGAAATACTGAAGTTCAGTTACTAACACAAGTGCAGTTTGGTGCTGAACCACACAGTCATCATGTCTGTTCAATGGTTACGACCACAGAGATGAATGTTGCTTACAGTATGTTGTTGTTGTTTGTCCCTGTCGCTCCAACGCGGAGCATAGGGGCCTCCTTTCGGAGGTTTCTATGGTCATGTGCGTTGATGTAGTGAGTGACCAGCCCACTGACCGCACAAGTTCGACTCAATCCTGATGTGACTGCCAGAGCCATCTGGCAGGCAGTCAGGAGACTTGGGTGAAAAATGGCCGCTGAATTTTGCTTACGAAACATTTGTATTCATGCCCGTAAGGTTCTTTTACATGCCATAAATCTACGACATGGGACCGATGGCTTTACTTCCCCTCCGAAGGAAGTGGTGCTCCGGATTTTTATCACCCTTAAAAATCCATCAACCTCGGTCGGAATCAAACCCGCGAACCTTGGGTCCAGTGGCGAGCACGCTAACCACTAGTCCACCGATGGCGACCTGGTTACAGTATGCAAAGTAAGAATACTGACTGTCATTAAACTAACACAACATATTTTCTTTTGTGTATCACAGTCAAATTCATACATTCATAAATAATCTACATATTATGGAATGTATCAGAGATGACCACAATGCTTGTACACGTGTGGTTCACGCAAGTTGCCTGTCAAATTTCATATGCAGATAGTATAGATGCACGCACGGTTGGCAATGAACAACGTTTTAAAACATTTTCTAAAGACGGGAGACTCGTAACTAACAAATATAACCTACTGGATAAACAGAAATAAGAAGCCATCAAATTGATGACACAATGTTTTATTTTATTAATGTGTGACCTGTGCCTAAGTTTCCTCCTAAAGTGTGGCTCCTGAAGCCCCTCTAGCTGACCACCCCTGGAATATGCCATTAATTCCTGCATTCTGAGATGGCTGCAAACATCTGCTGTTTGATTTTTGGACTGACCTGGATTCTAAACTGCCTATAACAAGTAATCATTAAGATTCAGGTCTTCTGGGATGTGGCACTGTGTTGTCAGATGAGCCACTCCCAAGTGGATCCTCAGCAACACTGCTGCAGGAACCTCAAATCTCACACATAATCATTACAGCAAATTGCTGTTATAAATTCTGATATTAATAAACTTCCACTGTATTTCTGGAGCCCTGACATATTTTTAACTTCACAGGAAACTACAACCCAAACTCACCTCTACAACAGAGTTGTTATTCAGACGATATTTGTTCCCTGCAAGAATTGGACGTCCATCAACAAAGATTGCTCTCTTCCCCTCACTAGACAGAAAGAAGTCACCATTGTTTCTAAGACGAATAGTGCCTTGCCGACGTGACACCTTCCAGGCTGGACCCTCTAACGATAGGTCAACATCCACACTATGGTCGTGTGTTGACCGTCCCACAGTGATCTGAAGAAGTAACACAACAACAAGGCGGCGAGTCGTCAAAACGTTCATATGGATGTTACAGTAGATTAATGATTTATACTTTAGTGAGCTGGCCTAAGACAGCATGCAGTGAGGAGCTATTTTATTGATGCTATGAACGTTCAGGTTTCTTAATGCCACAAAGTAAGACATACATAAAATAAGGTCTACAAACCTCCCGTGATCGCATCAGATACCTCACCAACCTCCCCCGTAACACTGCCAGTGTTTGATTGTCAAAATCAGGTGGACTAATGCCAGTCACAGAATCAACGAGGACCTGCCAACGACCTAACTCATTCTCAAGATGTCGGATCTCCTTTTTTGCATGTCTGCAACAAAATGATGGAACCCAGTCCCAGTAATGTGAAGAATATCTGAATATGAGACTTCAGGTTTCAACAATGATTAAACTTCAGCTTGAAATCCTCCAAGCTGTAACATTGCATAGTCATTTAAGTACTTACAGTGTACAACATGACAATTTCCTGGGAATTATGTGAGCAGCATCTGTCACTTAACGAACAACAGCATGCTTTCCACTCTGCAAGCCTAATCTTTGCGAGATGTTACACACCTTTGTATCAGTCAAAGACATGAAGAAGTGACCGAACATTTTAGGTAAAAATTTTATGCACTACACTTAAAAATACACTGATATAACCCAACTTTACGTTATGCAAAAATCAGTATCATACAGACTGGACTGATCACACACCTGTCTGCCACAGCCAACTCTTGTTCCAGGGCCTCGTCTTGTGCCTCAGTAAGCTCTGCATCATTAATAAGTTCCTCTGCATCTGAGAAGTTGAGAACGTGCTCACCCCGAGGCAGAGACTGAACTAAACAGGACAAAAAAAATACACGCCTTTCAAATTTTCACTGACCTGTTCTCGGCATGTTTCATTTGCAAATTACTTAATCAAATATGCATACTCTGATGGCTAATGGAAGCCCTCCTATTTAGGTAACATTAGCTTGTACTTTTGTCAAATGGCATGCCACAACATGTCAACAACAACATGCTAACCGTAATGAATCAGGTGACGACTTTTGTCACTGATTAAATATTTCTGCTCAGTTTTAAACTTTACATAGTTACCGAAAGTAGTGGATACAAAAAATACATCAGCAATGTGATTATGATTAAAATTTAAAGGAAAGAAATCTTATAAGACAAGCCAGAACAAGATGGTTGCACAAGGTACTAGAAGATATCAAAAGAAAAAACAGCTAGCAAGGAATCAAAAAAGAAATTCTGAGGGAAGACAGAAGAAATAAGACACTTTTCATCCATCAAATTGTAAAAAATAGAAATGATGCCAGGATATGAAGAAGACGATTAAAGGTAAATTTTCATTTTGTGGCTTTCTGATTTCATTAAAAGTGTCATTATTTTTAACTGATAATTTTAGTGGATTTCTAGTAATTACAATACAGAGCCTCCTGCTACCACATTTGTAGCCCGGATACAGAACCCTAGTAAAATATCAGTTCTAATGAATTTGTCATACCAAAGAAACAGACAACACCCTAAAAGTACTCACTACTAAGTGGTGCAGAATTGGCCCCAGCAGACTTACAGTGTTTGTGTGGGGCCCCCAAATGTGCATAATACTAAAATTTGTTGAGAGTTCTTTCAAATTGGACTCCTCTCTTCTGACAGAAGGTAATTTTCTGGATCCCTAATTATTACATGGGGGCACCCAACTGGTTGCATATACCATTGACAGCTACTGCTTTTACATGGAAGTTACATGGAAGTCCTGTAAGTGGTGTTGAAGCTTATGCGATTCTCCTCCCATCTAGCAATACCCATTTGGTTTACATAGCACAGCCTGACAGCAGAGAACTGTCATGTACACAAGCACATGCGCACACATACACAAGTATTTTTCTACTGTCACCCAGAAGAATGGCCTTGAAATTAATGTAAATAAATGCTTCACATTGTTATTCCTATGAGTGATTAAGTAAATGCAGTATAATGATTTCAGTCTATAATATTACCTGTCTGATCTGGCAGTAGGTGGTACTGCTTCATGAGTTGCCAGTGCGTCAACAATGCCTTGGCAGTGCGTGCAGGGTACAGGATATGTGGATTCTGTTCCAGAAGATTCTGGAACACATCCAGTCCTGGTTGTGATGTCTGCAACATGCATAGTACAAATAAGACTCCATAAAACAGTAGACATAAATACACAGAAAGCTGGTGGTAGCCAGGTCACTAGTGCGCACAAATTCTTTGCTGCGCCACATAACATAATTACAGTATACACAGCGAATACTGTACAATAAATATCTCGTATATGACACCACCAGAGCAGCAAGCATGTCTTTTGGGATGTGACATCATGCATTCTCGCAGAAATTTCATGATGTTTCAGATGGACGTGTTGTCTCCGTGTTTACAGTAGCATCGACACAGCACATTCCTCGGAAACATCAGAACATTTCTACCACATTATACAGCATCATATCCCACATAATATTCATATTATATTTTTGATGGATGTAGCACAACAGTACAATCATTTGAAATGTCTAAAAGCCACAAATTGAAATGATGAAACTATGAGTAAACTAAGTATGAGAAATGCTTGCTCCAATTCAGTTCAGTACCATTTATCCCTACACACAGTCTATAAAAATCCAAAAGCTTGTATGTGTGCGCAACTTTCATATAATACATTACGAAACCTTTTACATTGGCTTCATTTTGTCCCTCTTTGCCAAATATTGTCCAAGGGACTAAATCAAGATGGATGAAATAGGCGACACAGGGCACATGTAGAAACAATGAATGTGTAATGAATGAATATTAGCGTTAGATTTACTTTTTAAGTTTTGTCATTTGGTTTGTATTTTCGTTACCATTGCCACACGGAGTTATTACCTGCGGTGCAGCGAACATTGGCTACAGTTCACCGCGCTTTCAAGAATGCCGAGGCAGCAATTCAATGAATTGTCTATTTAAGGGAACTCTGCACGGCAAACACCCTCATTTTACGTTTCAGTAATTTTGTGGCGAGAACTTAAAGCTCCCATAAAGCTATTTTGGTGATAACGAAAAACTTTGGTTTATGGCTGAGCATTCAAGGTAAGTGAGCTGTGTTGAATTTATATTTGTTTTTGGTTAACACTTACTGGAACGGAGCACTTTTGGTGTATTAACATTTTGGCGACAGAATTTGAAATCCTAAATTCATTTAGTAACGCGATACAACAGTTTGTTTGTTTGAGGAAAAGGGCGAGCAGTTAATTTAACTCCGACGTGGCAATTTCAATTTGTAAATTTGAAACTAATTTTTGTAAAGTTACTTTTTTGTAAATAATACAGATTATTTATTTTACTTCAAAATTAAATTAACTGTACCACTTCCTGTACGTTGGCAAATCCCTTACGTCAGCAATAGGGTGTTGTGTGCATATGAGTAAAGTGCAGGCCATTTTTCACCTGCTGCTAGGAAACTCGACACGCTGGATAAGATAGATTAGGAATTTAGCAGAGCAGTTACCGATTGCTGCTTAGATATATAAATCGGTTGGTGGCAGCGACTATAGAAGTGGAGATCCAGTGATTGCGTTCTTGGACTTTACTGATAGAACCTCCTTTAGAAAATTGAGCTGCATAATATCAACACACTCTGGGGGAGGCACTACAAATGCACACAACATTTGAGGTGTAAAACTTCAAATAAAGGACTTCGGAAAACCACGCACAAGTGGGAGGATAACATTAAAATGGAATCTAAAAAAAAACAGAATGTTAAGATTTGAACTGAATTCATGTGGTTCACAATATAACCCAATGGCAAGGTTCTGTGGAAACAGTGACAGAAGAACAGCAATAAAGTTCCTGAACAGGCACATAAACATCTACCGCACAACGCATACCCTCCACCACGCAGTTAATCGTGTACATTTAGTATGCTTTTAGCAATAAACTCACTGATTTTATTGTGCCAAGTAGCTGCTCCTCAGCCTTGGAATACAGGGCACGGCTCTGCACACTAGCGATGAGCTCAGGGTGAAGGTTCCGCATAGCTGCCACTGCCACGCGTGACACAGCTGGATCATACAGCAGTGCATACCATCGCTGCTGCAGTTCCTGCACTGTAAACCTGCAGGAAAGCTTAGTGCCTCGGTGAACTGTACGTAGGTCATTAGTCTGAAAGAAACCCATGTGACAGTTCTTATTCAAAAATTTCAAGGGAAAACGCAACTTGTGAGATGCAGGAATAGATGGCATCTAGGGTAAATATATATAGTCTTGACTGGCAACTAATACGCGACTCAGAGTTCAGAGTTCTTGTAGTCACATTCAGTCACTTGTGACACACAGAAAATGGTAAACCACATTCAAAGAAGCTGAGACCACATAACTGACAAGTCATAAAAATCAATCTCCTTTTTAAATTCAGTACCTTTTTCCAGCATCTTTTTGGCTGGCAAGTATAGCTCTTTTAAATTCAACACCTTTCTCCAGATCTTATACTGGCATGCATATGTTTAGGACAAACAGTATAACATCAGGAAAAAATTAATCTTTCGAACCACTGCAAAAGCTAAAGTAGGGTGCCAGAAAATACTAATCCAGCTCCATCTGGTGACCAAAATATTTGTTTTGTTGTCAGATTTTCAAAAAATGTTTAAGCCCCAAGTGAGATATTATGAACTGATCGAATGGACTGGCTCCAATCACAGGGCTTCGTGATGGTTATGAACTGTCTAGTTCCACCACAAAGAATTTCTTCACCAACTGAGTAGGTATAAATTTATGCGAAGAAAGACTCTGTACTAATTATCTGCTGTAGCCAGAACTCTTGGGCATCAATGTACAGCAGCCCCCCCTCCACTGGTGATGGGGAGAAGGAAAAGGAGTTATTACCATCCAATTTCCAATGCTTTGTACAAGAAGCACCACAAGTATGAAGTTAATTAAAATAAGAGACCAACCTGCTGAACACCAATGATAAGTGCCAAGTCATCAGTAGGCTTCCATCGCCCAAGATCTTTAGTCGCTACAGAGTGAGTCTGTTTAAGTCGCTTGTTTCGCCGTCCTCCAGATGAAGACGAAGGTTTGTTAGCAGTGCGCCGTGGCTGACGGTTTTCTGACAATGTCACTGGAGTCATCACTGATGGTAATGCCACAGCACTGGTTGATGACCCCAGCTCTGCTAATCAGTATTCACGAGGGATCAGTATAATATTCAGAATAGAAAATATGCAACTTATATATATGTTACAGTAACTGATAACTTCAGCATAGTCAGTATAGTGACTATGCTAAAGATTGGATGGTCTGGAGTTCAAATACCGGTAGAGGCAAGAGATCTTCCTGTTCTTCAAAACATTCAGACCACCTCTGGGGCTCACTCAGCCTCCTATTCAATGGATACCAGGTTCTTTCTCAGGGTTAAAGTGGCCGAGGCATGATGCTGACCACTTACTGACATGCTTTTGTGGCATGGACTGGGAGAACTTTATCTTTCTTTTATTTTTAACTTTTAATTGACACTTCAGATTTGGTTTAAAATATTACAGTTTTCAACCTTTCAATAACACAGAAAAAGCTGTTTACACTGTGTCGTAGTACAAATTACGTGATGATGCATGAACAGTAATTTCTTCACACTGGCTACTTATGAAGAAACAAGATAGACAATGCACGTATAAACGTAACATTGAGGTGCGTTCACGTAACCACTGCTGCTGTGGAAAAGCAATACCTATTACATATTCTGAGTGTGTGTGTTGCCCTAGTTATCCAGCATGGAATGCGTATGCGCCGTATTCTGTTGCCATCTGTGGCCTGTCTGGCTCAGCCATATTTTTCCACATATCTCATAAATGGCACGATTTTCAGAAAAAAGTTATTGAACATAAAATGTGTGTTTTGGTTTTTGTCTACAACTTTTGTCGGAAACATTTCTCATTCTAAGAAGAATTCAGCGACATATCATTAATGTACACTGGTCTTCATGTAATGTACCTGTTATTCTTGTCAGATTTTAATGAAACTTGAATTTTCTCAACAGATTTTTGAAAATCCCCAATGTCATATACCACAAAAATATGTCCAGTGTGGACAGAGTTGTTCCATGTGGATGGACCGCCAGACAGACATGATGAAGCTAATAGTCACTTCGCAATTTTGCGAACACGCCTAACAAAAATGAGGACAGAAGGGCAGATGAAACTCCTTCCAGACTCTCTCTCCTACTTCATACTCAGGAGGTCCTGGATGTTTAAATCTGGGCCTGGAGGCCAGCTATCCTAGCTAAGGTTTTTCTTTGTTTTTCTCGGCTCCTCCAGACAAACACCAAAGACAGTACCTCAAATTAGACATGACCACTTCCTTCCTCATACTTTCCAATTATCATCCTTTCATTCAATAACATAATGTTATCTACTGAACATGTCTAAAAGTGTAATAAATCTGGTGTTTGGTGTTGGGATTTATCATACACTGAGGGTTGTTCAATGCACAATGCCTAAATCACAAAAGCCTTATTTCACATTAGATGCAAGCTGCTCAATCTAAGGACAAGAATACTAACAAACATAATTAAATACCCAACAATAAATGGCACCCACTCAACCCTCTCTTCAATGGTTACTGGAGGGGAGGCGGACTCTTCCCTCAGGCATAAAGCTGACCACTCACCTCCATCTAGTGCCAAGATTAAGATTGAATGGAGCTCTACCTCACTTCCCCAATGCCTTCATGGTGTGCACACAGACAACTTTACATTACATACGGCTATATTATTTTTCTAACGTATATACTTCCACGTTTTTAATTTTTTACAGTACTCTTTCTTTAGAGAAGTGTCATAAATCACTTTCACCCATGACACATGGCACGCCTTCACACATCACAAGATTAAGCTCATTCATCAATAGCTGATGCAGGGTCACATGTAACAGAGATTTCATTACATACTGACCTGATACACAGCTGGCGCTTGGTGCTGAGGGAACACGGGAACTGTATGTGGTGTTGTACTGGCTGAGACCTGGGCTGGAGGTTGACTGCATGCGAGTTCGAGCCATCTTAGAGGCAAGATTCGCCGATGTACCGAGACTTGATTCCACCAACTCATCATCAAATCTTCTTCGCTTGATTGAGCGAGAACTACTGCAAAATTCAAAAAGAATGTCCACCCAAACTGAGATTTAAGTACCAAGCAAGACACAACAACATGCACGCATACTGGGAGGAACAGGCAAAACTTCATCTATTCTTAACCTCAAAAGTAAAACAGACAGGGACAATGAGCTTCGCATTCTAACACTTTACTTTCAGGGAGGCTAGAATTGGTCTGGAAGCGATAGCAAAGAAAAAATCCTACTCTTGCAAGGGCATAAACAAGTCACTGTACCTCAAAGCCAATGTGACGACCCCAGTATTTATATTTGAAATATACTGCACACATGTGTCCAGATTAATTTTCAAACAGATATTATAAGTGGGTACTGTTACAAGCATACAACACTTTCTAGTTCAAAATGATTTTATGCCATACCTTCTGCGCTTAGTACCATGGGCTTCTAGTGCATGTGGTTGGCCAAGAGGAATACCCAGAAGACCTCCAAATCCATCCACATCACCCAAACTGACAGAGGTGAGGGAAGGAGACGAAGAACGTTCCATTGTTAACTGTAAAAGTAAGAGTGTATCTCCTACATCAAAAACAATTAAAATAGAAAGCTTTTAATTTGCTTTGAATGATTCTGTGTTACCTCTTAGGATTGTGCATGTCAAATGACAGGATGATTACAGATCATAAACTGAGGACAAAGATTACTTTAAGGTGGATCTACTAGCCTCACACTTTCCTGGGAGAACTGAGGTAAACAACAAGAAGCTCGGTCAAGATAGTAATTGCCAGGATCAGAATTCAAACCAAGCAACACCCATATGCACATACACAAAGAAAACAGGCCCTAAATATTATTATTTTGTGGGACAGTCATAAACAACACATTAAGTTATAGAAGATGTTTAAAGAATTAATGTGAACTAAACAAAATCCACCAGCATTGTAAGGTGTGTGGTCACACTTTTTTCCTATACTTTAACCAACTACTTTTCTGACTGGCAACCATAATTAAATCTGCACTGTACAAATTTATGTACACCTTCACTCTACGGTGACTAGTTATACTGTGTAGGATGAATTCATTTGTGTTTGGGATATTAAGTTTACTAGAGAGAAAACAAATCCAATTCAATGATATGTTACATACCTGACATAAGTGAGAACTGTCATGCTAGCGTTGGTGATGTTAAATAAGGCCTGAATTCAGAAATGGTTACATGATTCCTGCAATGTAAAACTGTCCCAAAACTTGTCCACAAAACCCCTGGGAACCCTTCATGGAACACTGAGTCACTGCACTGGGATAATTTCTGGTATCTTCGAAATTTGTCACAGTGTTTGTATTACAGCAAAATTCAGCAGCTGTCGGTCACCAGCAACTACACGTGTATGTCGGTTTGTTCAAGAGTTTTAGACAATGGTCAAATCTTGTGTCATTTTTGCATCAGTGAAGCGATGGTGATACAGAAGAGGCCAATGCAGGAATCAAATTATAACACAGGAAATGTTCGCTTCCGGATGGACAGCAAGACTAGTGGGCTCTAACGTATTATAATGTACACACCAAACCCCGATACCTGAAATGTATCTATCGTTAAAATTGTGGCAATACTGAACAAAATAATTGTATGAAGCATGAGGAATGTTCAGGAATGTTCTAACAACGTAGAATTCCATTCACGTAAAAGTTTTGTAGCAGTATTTAACGATATACTGATGTTCGTGTTCAAAAATGGCAAAATCCGGTAATCGTCTAAATTTTAACCTCCGTTACCCATGTATCACTTCTAGAGCTAGTTACATACACTAATACCAGTAATAGTAAACTATTATAATTGGATTAAATGTTAAGAGGAGCACCCTTTACTTATTTGTCCAAGCGTATGTGGTATTCAACGGAAGTCCCAGACCCAAAAAACACACAATAACCTCAATATCCAACGATTCGCATTCCTTATCACATTCATCATAAATATACAAGTTAAACACGCTTTAATACAAACTAAGCGTATATGCTCATCAAATCCGTCAATTACTTGCCGTGTTGGTTACGATTACATCCCCAACAGTAAAGCACACTACGCCTTCCTTCCTTTCCTGTACCTCATTGCTTCAGAAGTCGCGTTAAAACGACTAACTTCACTGCCATCTATGAGTCAGACGAGCAGTCGACGTAGGAATGACTAATGAAGTCCATGGCACACTGGAGAAGCTTCAATGGAACCCTGGAAACAATCTCTTCTTGTCCAAAGCGGCGCCTACGTGCGTTACTATAGCCGGCGCTCAGTGTCTGTGTTCAGCTATGTTAATCTGTGGTCCATGGAACAGGGTCCTTCATGGAAAGTAGAGTGCGCTACAAGTCAATAAATACAAAAGTAGAAAATTCATTACCCTGCAGTACAGGCCCCACTACTTGTCCCTGTTCTGAGCCAAATTCAGTTCATGCCCTCCCACTCTGTTTAAGGCCCATTTTAATATTATCATCCCGTTCTATGTCTAGGGCTTCAACGTGTCTTTCTTTCTTTCAGGCTTTCCCACCAAAACTCAGAATTTAGCTTCTCATCCATGCGTGCCATATGCACAACCCATCCTCGACTTCATAAATGAATTGGAGGTTATTTATTTATCATACCAACTCATGCACAATTTTTTACAATATTATTACTTCACCCCTATACATATTTTGGCATTCAGAATGCCATCCTCAGGGGGTCACAGTGTTAAAAGCATAGACTATACATCGATTGTATAAAATGTTACTTCCATAAATGAAGTTGTGTATAAGAGATCTGCAGGTAATGCAATCCCATATTTGTAAGTTTTTATGAAAATTGGTGCAGGGAAGGCTGTACTTTTCTTATGGCCCCAAATAAAATTATATTTATGCCTGCACCACAAAACCGCAACACATTTTGAAAATAAAGAATGTCATGGTAAAGTCTGTGTACTGTCACAGAGTATGCCATTTCAGATACTGTTGATACTTGCACATAGTGTAAGGACTACTGCCACCGGGTGAAAACATTTGTATTGTGTGTACTAGTGTAAGGACTACTGCCACCGGGTGAAAGCATTTGTATTGTGTGTACTAGTGTAAGGACTACTGCCACCGGGTGAAAACATTTGTATTGTGTGTACTATTGTAAGGACTACTGCCACCGGGTGAAAACATTTGTATTGTGTGTACTAGTGTAAGGACTACTGCCACCGGGTGAAAACATTTGTATTGTGTGTACTAGTGTAAGGACTACTGCCACCGGGTGAAAACATTTGTATTGTGTGTACTAGTGTAAGGACTACTGACACCGGGTGAAAACATTTGTATTGTGTGTACTAGTGTAAGGACTACTGCCACCGGGTGAAAACATTTGTATTGTGTGTACTAGTGTAAGGACTACTGCCACCGGGTGAAAACATTTGTATTGTGTGTACTAGTGTAAGGACTACTGCCACCGGGTGAAAACATTTGTATTGTGTGTACTAGTG
Organism: Reticulitermes speratus; assembly: GCA_021186555.1. Lineage (NCBI taxonomy): Eukaryota > Metazoa > Arthropoda > Insecta > Blattodea > Rhinotermitidae > Reticulitermes > Reticulitermes speratus. The sequence goes on from JAJKFL010000008.1 coordinate 7,722,553, forward strand.
TAAGGACTACTGCCACCGGTTGAAAACATTTGTATTGTGTGTACTATTGTAAGGACTACTGCCACCGGGTGAAAACCCAATTGCAGTAAATAAATAATAATAATAATAATAAGAAGGAATGGGCTTGTCTGTGATGAGCAGTTTGCTTGTGACACTCTCATAGTAATCTGAAGAAGTTTGTTTTGGTAAATATCCTCATAAACTAAAGTTGTCCCTGCACATGCCATAAGACACATGGAAGAGTGGAGTTACAGCTCCACTCATTCTTAATATTGGCACTAGATGGACAAGAGTGGTAAGTTTCACACACTGGACACTTCACTGCTGGGTAAGGTCTCGGTACCCCCTGAATAGAAGGTCGGGTGGGACCTAGCGCTGGTCTGGATACTCTGAGAGAAAAAATCTGTTGCCCTGTCTGGAATCGAACCACAATCCCTTGGTTTTCCAGGCTGTATACATTCCAGTATTCATACAACATGTTGGTGCTAGAACCTAACATACTGAAAATCTCAATAACTCATATTACAGGTTTATTTTCAAATAAGACACAAACTGAAATACGGTGTGTTTCATTTATTGCTGTCCTAATCACAGCAGTTGTCTCAAGATGCTCCAGCAGACACAGGCTTTCTATGTGATAAACCTGATGTGCTCAGTGGGACAAAACAGGAAGACCCTGTAGTTTAACAGAATATATGCCTATGTAGTTTAACAGAGCAAACCAGGCTATGTTTAAATCAACTTAATATTATACTTATAATGTTTCACACTAATTCAGGTTGGGAAAGGACAAGGTAAATAAAAAGGATATACTTCTATTAAATACTGTACAAGTCTTTGTTTGCAATTCAAATCATCCATCATAGGTACATAAAAATACTTTAACACATATGAACTCGCATAGATGAGAGACCTTGAGCAGCTAAGAGTTGTTTACTTGGTCAAGAAATTCCCTGCCTTTTATGGAATATGAAGGTTCATTACAGTTCTCATAACAGCCTTCTACTGGAGCACATAAACAATGTGACAAAAGATTATGCGAAAATAATGTTTAATGTACCAGATGTAATAACTGCACCCCCCCACCCACTCACGCACAAATGCACATGCAGAAATTAACTCATGTTCACATATGTACACTACAAATGTGATTCTGTACACCTAAATTTCCTTCATAAGAAAGCAAGTTAAAAAGACTTCACAAAATGAGGGGAAAAAAAGAAAATATAATTCTAGTATTACATAAAATAATCAATTACTGAAGCTAAGCAACCTTGAGCGTAGTCAGTACTTGAATGGGTTACTGCTGGGGAATACCATATGCTGTTGGCACTGCTGGGTTAGCAACTCACCATCGGTTCTAAGCACTCGGTCCAGTCTTTATGAAACCAGGTGACTCTGCAAATGCTTAAGCAGAAAGGGTTGCACAAAACCACACACAATCACACACACGCGGTTGCAGCGTCAGGGTTGCTGCCGTGCCGGCCCATGATGTTTAAACGTAAAAAAAATTACACAAAATCAATCTAAAGAAATCTATATAAATAAATAAAATAAAAAAAATAACAAGACGATAGTCATAATAAAGTTCTTAAAAACACAGCAGTCATACGGACATTTCAACGCTAAACAAGCAATATGGTTTTCAGCTTCGCAGTACTACACTTATCACAATAATTTCATTATTGATCACATTATTTCATGTAACACACAAAAATATTTGACAGTGTAAGAAATCTTCTCTGCCAAAGAATAGTTCAACAACTAAACACTTCCAACTGATTCATCATCTTCACGCTTTACCTGACCATCAAAAATCATTCTATTCAAGCACTACCACCTCAGTGTCCTTCATACACTACACAAGAACCTCACACCAATAAAACAGTGTCATACCCAGAAAACATGAGTCTTCCACCTCATACCTCCCTATATGATGCCTAGTTTGCTTCAAAATGCACAAAATCAAATACAGTACTTTACATTACATCAAATAGCATAAAATCATGCACACATGAATAAAAGCATGAAAAACGAATTCTGGTAAACCACTGACACAAAATCATAGCGAATTCAATTCCTTCCTCTAAAATACAGGAATTTAAAAAGTTTCTGTGATCTATATTCTGTTAAAAAAGCAGAATGAGCAAACCATGTTCATTATAACAAAAAGAATATGTAGGTACAATGACAGAAGTAGAAATAATTCTCAGTCGATAGTGTTTACTGTTATTACTCTTGCCAATATAATGACAACCAATTACTGTCATTAGTTTTGTCAATATAAGGACAACCAATGAACTAAAGACAGGACTAGAGCCAACTCCCAAAATGTCGTATATAAGAAATGAACCTCAGACAGTAGAGAATGTCCAGCATAATATTGGTAAAAAGTATCAGGCACCGAGACCAATAAGTATCCATAAAACACTACACTTGTTTATTAAGACCCTAATTATAGCTACATGTTTTGGCCCATGTTAAGCCAACTTCTGGCTGTAGGAGATTGTATAAAGATAAAATGTACAACTGCATGTGTAATATCATTAGAAAAAAGGTTGTGTTTGATGGATATTTATTTATCTCTTTGTATACATAACACAACAGGACGAATCACGTTAAGTATCAACCACCTTTCTCAGGCACCTTGCTCACTGTATACCTTCCACATCAATAACTTCCAACTGCATACTTCTCACTTCAATAAACAGGTTACTACTACTACTAAAACTAATTTACTACCAGAATACTTCTCACAGGCAAGAAGGGGAACTGAATATGACTAGACATTGACAGGTGACTTGGAGAAACTATGCAAATTCGTGAGTAAACCACTTTCAAAATAAATAAAACCTTATCAAAAAACAATTATGAACATAACAGTCACTATGGAATGTGTTCTTACCATATATCTAAACCGTGTTACCTTCTAAAAAAAACAAATCTTACATTCTCAAGCAGCATTTCCAAGATTTACATTACTTTCATAAGAAGTTCAAATGTAATGGATCTAACTTTCATCCAACCATTTGAAAAGAAACTTCACTTTCATTGTCATAATGTATGAATATCACATGTGGGTACAAAACCCAAAGGTTCAGCATTTCTAATGAAGCTGACACAAAAAATGAGTTGAGTTACAAACTGCAATATACCTCTGTCATACTGCATGACCTGAAACGAGTCAAGTCAAGTGAAGCTGCAGCACTGCCTTTGCAGCTTCTAGGTAGATGTGAACTGATCTGACCGCACTTGGTTCAGTTGGTATGTCAGCAACCTAATACATAATGCTGTTAAGTCAGTTTAATCTACAAAGGCCGTTCCGAAAGTAATGCCTCCGCGCAAGTATCTCGTGCAAGTGGTGTGACCTTGAAGCGGTACTTGTGCCAAACTGTTCATTGTTCCCTGGGCTTCAATTTTCCGTGGGGTACATCTTGGTATACCTAGTGGTTTGCGTTGTATTCGGCTCAAAATGGATGACTCCTCAACCGTGTTGAAGCGTATCAAACAGCGAGCTGTCGTTGAGTTTTTGATGCATGAAAGTGAAATTCCTACTGGAATTCACCGGCATTTATTGGCTTTCTAGGGTGAAGATAACTGTGGACATAAGTCATGTGTGTCATTGGGTAATAAAATCGAGGGATATTGGCAGAAATGTGGACCTGAATGACCAGCCGCGGTCTGCACGGCTTGTCAGCACAACTCACGTTTTGAACAGGCAAAAGTTCGATGACAATCAACTCCAAGACTTATGTGAAGACCCTAAAGAGGCTGAAACAACTAATAAATCGCGTTCGTCGGGGAAAAAAAACTGATGCTAAACTGGTATATCATGAAAGAGAGTGTTACTGAATTTCTTAAACATTATCTAGTGTTTTACCAGTTTGATAAACCTGATACATGGGGGCAAGTTTTGTCAGATCTTCAGAACATAATTCAAATATTTCAATGTCATCCACACTCCCCGATGGAATTGCATTTTGGTTACTTGCCTGCAAGCCTCCAGCCTCCACCTGTTCCTCCTCTGGCATCTGTTTTCTTACCATCAGGCTTACATCTGAATTATCCAAAGTAACTGCAGTTGTAAGGGAAATTTCATGGCTGTAGTCTGAAGACATTAATGAAATGTTTCCATTATTTTCTCCTTTCCTGCTAGCAGTCTCACTGATTACTGTATCATTTACACTGGAAAATGACTTAAAATCCAGAACTGAGCCAGTCTTATCTTTGTTAACAGCCATACCAACTGCCTCACTACTACCTTCAATCAGATGCGTTGCATCAGATATAGGAGATTCTGTCAAATGAAACTCTGTATGAGTTGTTGACAACATTACAGTTCCTTGGCTGTTCAGCATCCGAATAATTGCATCTTCATCACTGAAAACATCGGATGAAACAAGAAAAGTTTGTCGATTTTTGTCTGCATCTTCTTGCTGTGGTGTTGTATTATTGCCGCCTAAATTAACTGGTATTAAATTAGAAGAATCCACTGTTTCATTTTGAATTTTATCACATATAACTTCAGTGTTTCTTGGCAATTTATTTCTGTCAGTGGTGGACAGGAATATCTCAATCACATTATCATGCTTTGTACTGGGGGCTTGTAAACTACGCTCTGTCATCTTTTCTTTGTCAAATGCATGGGGCAAATGGCTCCCAACACTTAAATTCTGAGATGATTGAACAGCCTCTGTTGAAAGAGTCAAAGACTTTGTATTTTCCTTTCCCATCTGTTGTGCGCAGCACGTACTCGTTCTGCCAGTGCTAGTCTCATTACCTTCAACCACCATTCGAAACTTGCCAACATTCTTTGACAAATCATAATCTGATATTTTGCTTTCATGAGGAAGTACAATTATCTCTTGTATGCCTGATGTAAAACTGGCTTCATTTCCATCATTTGCCATTAGTGTTACGTATTCCACGCTTACCAAACCACTATCACTGTCAACTAAATCATTTTTACCCCCCGAAAGAGTTTCAACTACCTCAGAAGATTCAAGAAACGTACGCAAGTTTGTGTACGTCTTAGGCCTGTCTATTTCTGCATCCCTGTTATCTTCCTCAGTTTGATACAACTTAGCTTTATCAGCATTGTCAATGGCAACATTTCCATTTTTCTGAACAAGATCTTCCTCAGTCACATTCAATGCACATAAAGTTGAGCCATTTACTTTTGTAGTGTATGTCAGTGTGTGACCATAATGACTGAACTTATCCTTTAGAGAAGAATCTAACTTACTGACACACTGCCGCTCTATAGCACCACTGTGTACCCCATGAGTGATATCCTGGTCCAAGGGCTGAATTAAAAGGTTTGCATTCTGAGAAGAAAGCTGTATAAGTTGGGGTAAGTCTGGAGAAAGACTCACATATATGTTGGAGTTATCAGTTATAAAGTTGTTACAAGATGGACGCTGACTGTTTGTTGAGATAACATTCAACTGTGGTGGTAACTGGCTTATACCTACAGCAGTAAGATTGCTGAGCTCCATACTGTTGTTACAACACAACTTAACAACTTGACTTGAAATATGGGTGCTCTGACTGAAGTTAGTATTGCTATTTCCCTCAGCCTGACTGCTACCCATTGAAGGTGAAACAGAAAACTGAACCAGTTTATTGTCCACCTTAGCAACTTCTTGACCATCAGATGGTTGTTGTACCTCTTTACTTGATGGAGGCTGTTCTTGCTGAGTATATGCTGCATCCTTGAAATTGATTATGCGGGCCACCTTCGGCTGCGGCCCGCTTTTTCCGCCCCCTGGGTATCACAGGTTGCTGTAGATGGCGCAGCATGTGACGTTTGCGGTTGCTGCAGTCAGCAAATTTCTTTCCACATATATCACACTGAAATTTAATCAAGAACTTTCAATGACTTATTTCCACCAACTTTGCCCTCTCATTTGCGTATGTGATTTCAGGTTTTCATGGCAGTGAACATCATCCATACTGCAGTTCGGTAGTGCAAAAGGTGGTAAAAACCACAGTAAAACTAGTGACAAAGCAGAAGTGAAGAGAAAAGATGTGCGCCTGAGGCCACCTCTATCAAGTAAAGCTTTTCATTACTGATTATTATTAAACAGCAGTTGTACAAAACATGTGAACTTACTTGAAAAGGTTTGTCACCAGTGTGGAATCGGCGATGTCTAAAGAGGGCATTGCTGGTCACAAATGTCTTGCCACATTCTCCGCACTTGTTATTACGCTGACCTGCATGCCTCAGTAAATGTGCTGGAAATAAAAAATTAAATTACGAATATCATAGGCTATGAAGTGAGATGTACCTTCTTTATAACAAATGCTTAACAAACAGTCACCACTTTACCTGGTGTAAGTCGATTTCACAAAATTCAGGTATATTAACAGACTTCCATTCAAATATTTTAACTAACATTTCACTGACATTTAAGGTTTTCATGGCAGTGAATATTAACGTTTTGAAGACCGATAAGAATCTAAATTATATATAAAAATTCAATTCCTACCTCAGAGGGAACACAACCCAGTTAATGATATTTATGGAAATAATCTGTGTTTATTGAATGAATAATATAAAACATGAATACAGAGTGTGGAAAAAATGCAAAGTTTCTACATGTTACAGCAGGTGGTACATTTACTTAACACTGGCCTTTAGAAGCTAAGGTTATAGACTTCTGGAAGGTGATGCCATGCAGTTGGGCAGATGGACATCACTGTTTCGGAGGAAATCTTCCACCAGAAAGATGGAAGCAAGAGCGTTCCTTTGGAATGTTGATACCTATCTAAATAAACTAGACGGCATCACATCCCAGAAGATTTTACAGCAAATTTTAACACCATTGGCTGCACTGTCTCAAATAATCTCATGTACGTCAACACATAGTGGCCAAGTATTAAGACCAAAATGGGGTAGGGTTATGTCCTGTTTGAAAACAGGTGAAATTTATTTCCCAAGTGCACATTTGCTGCAGGAATGGAATGTAAACTTCGTTGAATTGGTAAACATTTCACTACAAATTCCACGATTACATATCTCAAAATAAATTAGGTATTCATCTTTAAAGCTAAGGAGTTACTTTTAGGTATGTTAGCAAATTGCAAAAAAGTGACTATTAGCTTCATCATGTCTGTATGTCCATCAGTCTGCCCATCTGCACGGCGCAACTTAGCTCCCACTGGATTGATTTTCATTAAATTTGATATTTGAGTATTTTTGAAAAATCTGTCACGAAAATTAAAGTTTAATTAAAATCTGACAAGAATAACGGTACTTTACATGAAGACCCATATTCATTTATGATAATATATCGCTGAATTCTTCTTAGAATGAGAAATGTTTCAAACAAACGTTGTAGAGAAAATCAAAACACACGTTTCATGTTTAATAACTTTCTTCCAAAAATCGTGCTGTTTATGAGATGTGGAAAAATATGGTACAGCCAGATAGGCCACGCATTACAATATAATACGGCACATGCACTTTGTATAATGGATAACTAAGGCTACAGACACATACTCAGAGTATGTAATACTTAATGCTTTTCCACGGCAACAATGGTTACACAAACACGCCTCAATGTTACATTATACGTATATTGCCCATCTTGGTTAATGACTATACATTACACACCTTTAAAGTTAGTGCTGTAGAGGAACTCTTTGCTACACACAAGACATTTATGCCTCTTAGCACCAAGATGCACACCTTGAACGTGACGGCTCAGTTGACAGCGTGTGGTGAATCTCTGCGCACATTCTGTGCAATGGTGAGGTCGTTCACCTGAAAGCATCAATTATCCCTAAAAAGCTAGGTATGCGTGTTAAATCTGCTAGCCAAAGGGCTGGTGATCTCTAAGAGTGGCAATAATATCTTCACATTTGTTTCATTATAATGCAGTCATCAGCATGTGTTCTTGTATTTGACTTCACTGCAGAGTAAAACATGAGAAAAGAAATAAATACAACCATCACTTCCAAAGGGTACTGATGATCATATATTACACTCGGGATCACTGTTTTTCTGGACACTGTCCATAATCTGGTATTTGAAAAATAACAAAACATTTCAAGAACTGGATGTGTTCCTGTGCTCAGGTGAAAGGGTGGGGAAGCAACTACAGAGTCAGGTCTGACAGAAAGAGATATTTTCACTTGACAAATCCAGTGACTAAAAATAGCCCTTTCTTTTGAACTCATTCCAGTAGGTGCTCCCCACCCTTTTACCTAAGGGCAGGAACACATCTGGTTTTCAAACCATTATATTATTTTTTTAATATAATACAGAGGACAAGGTCCAGAAATCACGCAATCATAAATACAACTATAATGAAAATTTATACAAGATTCTTCACAAAAAATCTCTAATTCTCATCATGATACTAACAAGTACAATAAAAATGTAGCACACCTGTATGGGTGCGCTGGTGTTGCTCAAGGTGACCAGCCTGACGGAACTGTTTGCCACAAAGTGGACATGTGAACCGCTTTGTTTCCTCGCTGTGTAGTCTGACATGGTTACATAGCCCTGAGGCTGTGTGGAACAGTCTCCCACAGAGGTGGCAACAGTAATTACGGCTTGCTGAGTGTGTTTCCAGGTGGCTCCTATAGCAACGTACCATTCACATTTATGTCTAAACAGAAGAAGCTCCAAATTATAGGAAAACCCCTTATCCAGAAACCCTGAGGTCTTCAGCATTCTAAATGAAAGATCTTATACCTGTACCATCATAAAATTCAACTAGTTATGATGCTAATTTTTTTTAATGGCTCGACAGCCCCTTGGAAGCCTAGGCCATCTCATTTTTTGAGGCTTCATTATCACACTGTTTAGACACACCACATTCGGTAGGACTCCTCTGGACGAGTGATCAGCACGTCACAGAGACCTCTACCTGACAACACACAACACTCACAAGAGACAGACATCCATGCCCCTGGTGGGATTCGAACCTACAATCCTAGTAAGCGAGTGGCCGCAGACCCACGCCTTAGACCGCACGGCCACTGAGATCGGCTATGATGCTAATATATGAACAAAAGGTAAAAGACAGTAATTTCTCACATGCTGTACATAATAATAAGCTGACAGTAAAATGCAATTATATAAGATGTTGACAATGGTATATCACATTTAAGATCTTCAACTTCATGGACTTTTTCCGCTGTCTAATATACTAAAATTAATGAAATTAATACAACACTACATTTCAGGGACAGGATCAGTGCCTGTTTTCAGACATGTTTCTAAAACACACCACCACCACAGAATCACTAGAGTAAAGAGTAACGCACTGGTGACTCTATGGTAGCATCACGTTTCAGAAACAAGCCTGAAGATGGGGACCAATCCAGTCCCTGAAACATAACGTCATATTAGTTCTAACATACAATGAAACCTGTCATAAGCAGAACCTGGGCATAACACAAATTGTTTTTATTGGAAAACTTCTACAGTCCCAAGGATCCAAACTCAAGTACCTGTATAAAATGGAACCTGCCTGCAACAGAAAAAAAATATTGCTCACTTGCGGCTCCATTATAAATAGGTTTCACTGCATTAGGTGATGGAAAAAGTCCATGAAGTTAATTATCTTATATGTGACAGTAAAATTGCCTGCAAAAAAAAATTGTATTCTAAATAAACTGCAAATATACCATACCTGAGCGAGAACTTGGAACGGAATTTCTTGCTACAATTGTCACACTGAAATTCTGGTAGACTTAGATGAACTGCAATGTGCACATTCAATTTCCTATGATTGGGAAAAGTTTTGTTACAAATGTAACATTGATGAACTTCGACAGATTTCTTAGTCTTCGAGGAACTCTTTGACAGGCATATGCTTTTAACACAATCCGTAGTGCCTTCTGTGAAAGGCTTCTGTGGCTGTTCATTTTCGTTTGATATCTCTATGTCATGTGCGTGTTCTGAATTATCATCAGTTCCTCCCGGATATGAATTTTTCTTCCGAATGCCAGGATTCTTCAGCTTCACTCTGCTGTCAATCCTGCCTTCCTTTGCATTATTTACCTTAACAGTGTTCTCCTTATGCTTCATGTTCATCATTTATGCTCTCACATCCTACATACGGGACTTCCTTTGTTGATAAATTCAAAGATAAAACATCCTTCACTTCTTTTGTGAGCACTGAAGGTTTTGCCTGGTTGTTTCTGTAGGAATTATCAGCAAGTGAAATTTGAGACAGAACTCTGTAACTTTTGAACCTACACACCTGAATATGTGATACTATGCTCACTGGAGCTGGGCACACAAACTGATGATTCTGCCAGTTCTCTAATACTGTTGTAACCTCTTTTGTGTCTGTTCACATTTTCGGTAAAAGTTCTGCCAAGAAGCAAGCTTCTTGTTGCAGTCATCACATATTTTCTTCGGCAAACCATCGTCTTCTTTAACCTAAAAGAAAAGTATTCATTCAGACATAATTAATTTACAGTATTTACCTTAATACGATGTGCAAATTTTCTAGATTCATAAACAAAATTTGTCTTGCATACTACATCCACATACATTAAACTGTCACATATCTTACTATAATCTACCACCAAATGCGTCACTATTTATTGTAATTAATTTATTTTCTTCTATGCTGCAACAACCATAACTCACACATTTCACAGTAAAGACATTTTCTATCTGTATATCACCAGACAGGAAACATGTTTTTTTTAATGGCTCGACAGCCCCTTGGGAGCCTAGGCCGCCTCAATGTTCGAGGCTTCACGATCACACACACTTTAGACACACCACACTCGGTAGGACTCCTCTGGATGAGTGACCAGCCCGCCGCAGAGACCTCTACCTGACAACACACAACACTCACAAGAGACAGGAATCCATGTCCTAGGCGGGATTCGAACCCACAATCCTAGTAAGTGAGCGGCCACAGACCCACGCCTTAGCCCGCACGGCCACTGGGATCGGCAGGAAACATGTTTACTGTGTTATAAATAAAATTATTCAATACATTCAGCAAAACTGCTGTGTAAAACATTGTTCATTGAACTTAAAATATCACATCTATGGTGCACATTACATTTGGACAAACATAATGAATATAAGTCAGGGTAAAAACAAGGAAATGTTGTATACAATGAATGCTGTAACTACCAAAACACTTTGTCTGTCATTGTATAGTTACACCCACAGGCATACAATTTTATTCTGTCATATATGAAGGTGCACTGTCTGATTGAGTAATGAGGGCAGATGGTAGCAATCCCTACTTTACCTACTGACATAACCAATTTAGCATGAAGTTCCACTCACCACTCTACACTAAAATCTGCCTTCAGTACTTAGAAAGTAATGTCACCTAAATACACATATGGGCTATCAGACTTCAATGAATGACTGTTATTTTAAAACTGCAGAGGTTACAGGTGTTCCTCTCTCAACTCCCGTCCTCATGCAAACGTGTCTACTAAGGACACAATAGTAAACACATATGTATAAAGACTAACCTGTAGCTGAAGACATTTGTATATGAGCTGAGAAAGTTTCTTGTTGCATTTAGTTTCGGCAGACGGAAGCTGTGGCGTAAATATATCTGTAAACCGTCTTCCAAGTCGCCCGCAGAGTCTGCATTTCTTCTGGAAGTTTTCTTCATTTTTTAATCTCATTACTCTCTGTATCCGATTCACGCCATAATTACTACAAGCTTCCGCTTTGGAGACGACGACAACCGATTGACAGCTGCTAGCTGCTGATAGCTGAACAATGCTGCTATCTAACAGCAACTCGATGACATAAAAAAGTGAGTGGCTTCAATACATAACCCGTGGTAGCCTACAACCACGGATCATCTACAACCTACAGCTCTCGACGTCACCGTACTAAACCAGGCATGTTAGTGCTTTGGCCGCACAGGTTTCAGGCTGGGCCGCAAAATGTTAAAAATAAATAGATATTCCTAATAATAATATACAAATACCACGATGTCATAAACACCATAACTAGAGACTCTTCTGTTAGATCCAGATGCAAACCTAAAAAACTCTAATTAGAATATCCAATCAGGTACTACTCCAATACCTCACGTATAATAAAAGTTTCCAGAAATCTGGCATATTTTATTAGCACCTAACTTATCAGTGTCAGGTTTAAAATTTTGCGTTTATACCTCTTTCATTATTAGTGACAAATGCGTACCTGTTAATCGCAATTGTCGGAGCTCCTGTTTCATTTCATGGGCGAAAACAATAGTTCACACACACACACACACACAGTCGCTTTCATTAGGTTATGACCGAGTTCGACTCTATATGAAGCACGTTTGAATACTGCATAGTCACTATTTGACTTGTGTACAGACATCTCCTTATTATTTATACACACAGCAACAGCTATCATCATGGAGCAGTGGCCTTCATTAGTAGCTAACAGTGTTGATCAACAAATTACCCGCCTTTCATAGAAACCAAAAGACCCATTACAACGCTGACAACTGCCCATCACTGACCCCTATCCGGGATAAGACGAACCATCCACACACAAACTTGTACATTAGTGTTTAGGCGTTTTCGCATAATCGCGAAAAGTGTCTTATAACCTTCGACAAGTCTGTCCGTCCGTCTGACTGTCCGCGTGTATCAGCTCGGCTTACAATGGAGGGATTTTCGTGAAATTTGATACTACAGACTTTCATTAAAATCTATCGAAACATTCGAAATTTGGTTACAATCGGACAAAAATGTCGTGAATTTTACATGAAGGCCTAAGTGCGGTTTTATTGTTGCTGACGGCATTAAAATGCCAGCGCTGTCTTACAGTGATATGGCATCAGGCAGTTACGATAGCCGATGAGGTACAAACATTATGCGAACGCGCAATGTTACGTTATATGTATCTATACCTCAATGCTACCTAGTTACGTATACAGCCTATCTTGTTGAAGATACATTTTAATATTAGCCTCACATCTACGCCTGTGTCTTCCAAGTGGCCTCTTACCTTCAGATTTTGAGACTAAAAAAATTTGATGTATTTCTCATTTCTATCATGCGTGCCACATGCCAAGCCAATCTCATTCTCCTTCACCTAATCACCCTCATACTATTCGATAGATTGTTCTAGGTGAACTTCATTGACATTGTAATGTGTGTACGGTGTTCTAATATGTGTACTTGTATTTACTGTATGTATTTTGTTTTGTATGTGTGTGGGTGTTTTTGTAAGGTGTGGATGTATTTGGAAGGTGTGGATGTATTTGTAAGGTGTGGATGCTTTTGTAAGGTGTGGATGTTTTTGTAAGGTGTGGATACTTTTGTAAGGTGTGGATGTTTTTGTAATGTGTGTACTTGTATTTACTGTATGTATTTTGTTCTGTAATTGTGTATAGTTAATTTTGTATTGTTATTTTTATGTATATTTATATGTCCATTTGTATTGTGTGTACTAGTGTAAGGACTACTGCCACCGGGTGAAAACATTTGTATTGTGTGTACTAGTGTAAGGACTACTGCCACCGGGTGAAAACATTTGTATTGTGTGTACTAGTGTAAGGACTACTGCCACCGGGTGAAAACATTTGTATTGTGTGTACTAGTGTAAGGACTACTGCCACCGGGTGAAAACATTTGTATTGTGTGTACTAGTGTAAGGACTACTGCCACCGGGTGAAAACATTTGTATTGTGTGTACTAGTGTAAGGACTACTGCCACCGGGTGAAAACATTTGTATTGTGTGTACTAGTGTAAGGACTACTGCCACCGGGTGAAAACCCAATTGCAGTAAATAATAATAATAATAATAACAATAATACATATGACCTTTATATACAGACGTTATTAAACACAAATAAATCAGAACGCAGCATGACGCCAAAGCCTTCATTAAATGCGACTGCTTGAAATCGACTTCCATAATGACCAACCCGTGTATTTCATTACATGCCTCTTTTCAATTTCGAATGCCCTAAAGTATATAAATCTGTCCGTATGCATAACTAATCACCATGTCATGAATTCATATGAGGGAGTGGCGATATACCTTCACCCATCCTTAAACCTCGGCACTACATGGAAACGAGTAGTCAGCGTCACGTCCCGGCTGCCTTAACCTCAGGGACAGACCCCCAGGTACCCACCGGACAGGAAGTTGGACGGAAGCCAGAGACAATCTGGACGCTCTAGAGAAAATCTTTTAAACCCTGCCGGGAATTAAACCCCGATTCCTTGGTCGTCAAGCTGGTAGCCTAGTCTCTATATCGAAAGATATCTCGCCTCATTTTCAAACAGCAAAGTAATAATATCGAATGTCCTTTGCGCTGTATGTCGTCACTCGACTAGTGCAGATGCTAAGCATTTTTAAATTACACAGACTCTAGACATACGTGTTGCTGACCGCTCCATTTGATCTATTAGCAACCTCCTCTCTGATACATTCTGCTTCATTATTTTTTGGTAATAAAATAGTCCTCCTATAAGAACGTAATATGTAAAATGGACCAGGCGCGCACCGATAATTTTTCACTGGGGGGGGGGGGGGGGTTACCCTGGGGCTATATGCAATTTATGTTTGATTTTAAAACCTATGATATAAAAATCATTTCATAATTACAACAGTAACATAACACTGTTTACAACTGCATTTATATATATATATATATAATTATATGTTCCAGGACTCACTTAGTTTAAATCACAGTGTCTAATCTTCTTGCTTTTTTAAGTTCATCTGAGACTTCCTAAGTTTATTTTGTTTTTTCAAAATTCCAGTCTACCTAGCACTAGTCATCAGATGATTTGAGTGGCTGATTTCGGCTGAAGGGTTAATCGCGTAGAACGTTTGATATCATCGTGCTTACAAAACCTGTGTTTTTTTTTTTTAATTTCGATTTGGGGGGGGACCTACAGCCCGGCATCCCCCCGCCCTCTTTGGATTTAACTTCACCATCAGTCTCCACATTTTGTCAATCAGTACTCATTAAATATTTGATTGTACTAATGACATCACTCCTCTGTGTGACGTTTCACGGAAGCATGGTTGACGATTCCGTTCTTCTGGGATATGTCGCCAAGTCATCATGTTCCCTCGCAACGTCGGGAACCAGTCACCCAATGACGCCGCGTCATACATGTATCCCAAAAGAAAGCAGGCCGAAATTTAATTCCTAAACACGCATTAGCTAAGATGTTATTACTTTGTAACAAGCCTGTAGACGAATGTGGCGAAAACTTTTATTGCTCAAGGGCCATTATTTAAAATCCGCCGTCTCAATTTCATTTGTTTTCTAGCATGAACTATGACCCTTAGACTTCTCTGACCTTGAGGTCAATGTATGTTTTGTTTCCCCCCCCCCCCCCTATCTTGCAACATACTTCTTAATTTCTGTCGACATAAATGTCGTGGTTCAAGGGGGCGCGGACCCTGTTTCGCCAACTACTAAGCGCGTCAGTGCTCCAATTCTGCCCTTGACTGATTTAGCTCCTAGGCAACTTACAGCTAAACACGTCATCATGTAATGTAAATCTCTTTGCACAACATATACAGTCTGGTCTTAAAGTTAGCCTTCCTTCTTGTATAAAAGTTCCCCCCCCCCCCCCATGGCTCGACAGCCCTATATGGGCCTGGGCCTCCTCGTTTCGTCGACGCTTCACAATCACACACTTTAGACACACCACACTCGGTAGGACTCCTCTGGACGAGTGATCAGCCCGTCGCAGAGACCTCTACCTGACAACACACAACACTCACAACAGACAGACATACATGCCTCCGGTGGGATTATTTTTGTGCCTGTCCGGGGTTTTTCCCCTTTGATCCATTTTTGTACTGTTTAAATCCTTTCGTCCTTCACGCCACTTATGTTCCATACTACCGTCCTTATACAACAAACACAACACAAACATCCACGCCCCCGGTGGGATTCGAACCCACAATCCCAGTAAGCGAGCGGCCGCAGACCCACGCCTTAGACAGCACGGCCACTGGGATCGGCTATAAAAGATTTATCTCATAATATTAAACAGTTCAAATTGATTTAAAAAAATTTTATTTGAATTATTTTTATACACTCGATGAATATTGTAATTGCAATAATGTCTAAGATGTTGGTGGATTATATATTTACTTCCTTTATAATTAATACATATGTACATTCTCTTTATGTGCATTATGCCTGTTTTTTATTAACTATTATTACTATTTCATAAATATGGATTGGAGTTATTAATTTAATTATCTGGCTATCGCATTATTATATTACCTATTTTCATTTATCCTTCACATTTATGGTGATTTGTCTATCAGCTATTGCAGTATATATTTTAATATATACTGTATATACAGCTTTATTTTATTAATGTATGTATATTATTGAATCCTTTTATACTGTTGTGCTTTTTAACTGACTTCTTTTGTCTCTTTTGTTTTCTGATGTATATTATACATTTATTCATAATTTTGACCAATTCTATATCCCGCGGTCTCTAAATCCGACCTATTGTGGATCAATGAATGAAAATATAAATAAAAAAAAATAAAGATGCTGTTTCCAAACTTTGCTAACAGATGGCTCTAGGAACATTAATGAAAGAAGGAGTGAATGAAAAACCGCGACAGTTCAACTTTGCTGTCACTTAAGTTCAATGTAAACCCCATTTGTCACTTTGTATACGTCCATTCCGAACTTCAGCTCTTACCACATCCGCCAGGCGACATCACAGTTACATTCCGTACAGCGTCTCTTAATCTGTGGTCTTTTGGGTAATTACACGGCGTCGTGTGGTAATTATTTACCGACGTTTCGGGACAACGTGTCGGTCCCATCTTCACGGGTCAAGATTCCAAGAAGGAAAGGGAATCTTGACCCGTGAAGATGGGACCGACACGTTGTCCCGAAACGTCGGGTAAATAATTACCACACGACGCCGTGTAATTACCCAAAAGACCACAGATTACATCAACATCGCGGCGGAAGCCTCAAATTAAAGCGTCTCTTAAGATTCTTCAGTGTCCATAATTTCCACTTTCCACCTCACGTGTTTTACACGCAAAAGTAGCAGACTAAGGTCCCACTGTCGACGTTTCCTACTAAATTCTCTGAAAATGTGGCAAACTTCTAGTACGTCAGAACGACACCAACAAATTGCATTCAGGAAGGAAGCAAAAGCAGCTGAAATTCGAGGAATGTCTTCTACCATTCGATTTAGAATCTTGTCTTATCTCAAAGTGCAAAGATCGGAGGTCCGGGTTCGATCCCGGGTCAGTCCATGTGGGATTTGTAGTGGACAAAGTGGCACTGGGACAGGCTTGTCTCCGAGTACTTCAGTTTTACCCTGTCAATTTCATTCCAGCGGTGCTCCATTATTCGGAAAAACGAAAAAATCTAATAATCTTCATCACAGGGTTGCACAATAAGCCTTAAGGCTGCGGTGTGTCCGTAGCATCTGCTGCGGGGCCCTTAAGAAATAAGAAAAAGAAGGTGCAAAGATTAAATACAAAATTACCATTTTGCTTGTTCTTTGTATGGGAGGAAGGAACACATATTGACGGTGTCTGAGAACATGTTGCTGACTGACATCCGTCGGCCAAAAAGACAGGAAGTAACACGAAGCCGGTGAATTATCTGTACTGTGACAACATGCGACATGCACGCTAAAACAATTTAATTTTCGAAGATCCGTGTCCTCTTGGACGGCAAATATTTACCGATGTTTCGAAAGAACGTAGTGCCTTTATCATCAGGCTCAAGCACTCCATGAACACGTAATATCGACGGTCAGTTGCATCGAGATAGGCAAATAGCATATACAGGGCATACACAAAAGAATGGTGCGGATTCAATAGTATTCACTATTGAAACCGCACCATTATTTTGTGTATGCCCTGTATATAAGCCTAACGATACAGACTAGCCATTATTATTGGGCTTCTTTATCCTTAAGATAAATAAGCATTAAAAAATTGTCGTATGCAAGAACAGACGTAGAACCAAGAAAGAATACGTCTGAAGAATATATCTGTTATCTTCATCTAACATCCTGATCTCAGGTGTTCATCTGTTTTTTTTTTCCGGCTGAAGTCGTCCAGTGATTGAGATTAGCTCGGTCTAAGGGACCCATCTGAGTAGGTCTCTCCCTCCCTTCACCTGAAGACGGAAAAAGGACTATCTTCCGAAACGTCGTGATTTTATATTTCCATATATTTTATACGGGCGATGGACAAAGTCCAGAGACAATTGGTTCTCAATGTCATACACCATCGTCAGAACCTTTCACAATGTATCTCACAACGTATTTTTTGTTTTGACCGTCAGATGGCAGTGTCCGAGTACTTTTGAAAGTCGCAACTAGAGTGCGCAACGAGACGGTTTCCAGCTGTGAACTATACGTCGAAGTTAAATATTGTATATTTACATTATACCGCCTTGAAGTCAACTCGTGAGCGTTTTGGAGGGTGGGCGTATATTTTCACACCGTTCATAACTCTCCCGTGTGTTAGCGTCAACAAAATAGAATAGACTTCTCATTCCATACATCATTTACTGGACTAAGACATATATGTAGAATGTCAGGATAGAAATGCAGTATCCTGTTTATCCCCTCATCACACTGCAACAGGATATCTGGTATATCTTGACAATGCCGGACCACCTGCGCTGTGACTGGCGAGCTGGAGTAGCTCCTTACAGAGGTTAGAGAGTATAATTATCAGGTTGTCATGCTGGAGATGCTGCTCCAGTGAGACAGTGGGAGAGTTCCCACAGACTATTACTGTCAATAAATATAGGAACTTGAAGTGCAAGGTTTTAAAGTGTAATGCGAGTACATATTTTAACAAACAGTATTTAGGACAGGGTCTAGTTCCAAATTATGCAAAATTTGGTAATAAAACATCCAAGCACATTCAGCAAAAAAATGCATAAACTTTGGATAAGAGATACAGGTTGTGTTGAATGGAACATATAAAGTAGTTTGTTTTAATCAGCACATAACCTTAAGTATTTATGTGCAGGCATAAAATTAATTAACATAAGTAATTCAACGACACAGAGCTCTTGAGAAGCTGACAGTAGCTCACCTAGTTATGAAATTGTGGCCTTTTATAGAAGCCAAATGTTCATTACTGTCTTAACAACAACAACAACCCATTAAGCAGTTGAACTGAGTTCACATTTTTAGATCCTGTTATATACAGTCCACTTTAATATCATCGTCCCACCTATGTACAAGTCTGCCAGGCAGTCTTCCTTTCATATATTCTGATAAATCTTGTGTGCAATGCTCATCTTCCTCATGTGTGCTTCACGTCCAACTAACCTCACCCTTCTGATTTGTGCACCTTTTCAAAAAACATTAGGTGATGACCCTCACTATCCTGTAACATCCTTCTCTCTTATGTCCAAATATTCTCCTCAGCACCCTCTTCCCAGCTTTAACTATTTTCTTTCTTCAAGATGTGAGACCAACAGTTGCTTTAGTAAAATTTCGTAGATGTATCCCATTCAGGTATTAAGTAAAAAAAAAAAAAAAAAAAAAAAATTAAAAAACAAGACATATGACCCATCTAAAGAGCAGGAAGTTAGGCCCAGATAAATCAGTTCTTCTATCAGACAACAGTAATCAGGGAAACAAAATAATTCAGAGGGCCAAAAATTAACAGACTGTGTAACACACATCTGAGTACTGTAATCCTGAGTGTGGTTACGGAATATTCCATCACTGAGCAACTCATTCATAATCAATTTCACTAAGGACTCCATATAAAACACATTTTTGATGCTTCATCCTTCCATATACATATAGTAAGTATTTTATCTGCCCAGTACCATTTTGTAATTCCCCACCACTATCGCAACTTGTATGTCGACACAGTGCCATGTCAAAATATTCCACTTTCATCACCACAGGCCTTCACTTCTTCCTTGCATGGATCTTCTAACGAGACTGGCATTTACTGTACTGTTTTTTTATTTCGGCTCTTCGAAACGATGAAGTTCATTTTAATTACATACGCATATAGATTCAGTTATCTTCAAGGAAACACAACACATGTTCATTATAACTACCAACAAATTAATAACACACACGGAAATAATCACTGTTTATTGTAATAAGCACAAACACACATAAATATACTGTGTGAGCAAAATGCAGGTTTTTTAACCGTTACAAAGGTACATATAGTGACCACTGTGCTTTGCAACGTTAAATATTAAACTATGAAACACCTATATGTAACAGGCAATCAACTAAACTGGAAAACTTGCAAATGCCAGAAAACATGAAAATTATGCCCAATGCACTATGCTCACTAGCATACTAGTATTAGACAGTATGATTTACATCCTTTCACTTGAATCTTTAAGATTCAAAAGAGAGTAATCAGAATTATTATGGGATGTAGGAGTGGAGATTCTTGTCGTAATCTATTTAAGAAATTGAGAATTTTACCACTAAAGTCACAGTATATATCTTCTTTACACTTATTTGTAGTTAATAATAAAGATCAATTTATAGTAAATTCGGAAAACTAAAGTATAAATACGAGACAAAGTAATAACCTTCATTTACCTCAGACAAATCTGGCTGTATATCAAAAAGGATTTTACTATCTGGGTATTAAGATCTTTGATAGTCTCCCCTCTGACATTAAAAACTTTTCTAATAACCCAAAGAAATTTAAGACAGTTTTAAAAACCTTTTTATATACAAATTGCTTTTATTAATTGGATGAATATTTTAAAGTTAATAAGGAAAAAAAGTAGACATTACTATAATGAATTCTGTATCACATTCTCTTGGTTTGGTGTAATATTTGTTAAATGTTTCTAACTCTGTACAGTAAGCTACTTTTATATATATCTAGTCATGCATTTAATATTTTATCTCATCTTATATAAACTGTAGTATTGAATTCATTGTAATCCTTGTGTAATTGTAATTGTATTTTTATGTACATTTAATTCATTTGACTTGTTCTATATCCAGTAGGTTTTCCAACCTTTTTGGATCGACTTGAATGTAAATAAATGAATTTGGTACATATTATCTCTTTTGCAGAAGAAAAAATCAGAATTATAGGTGGCACGCAGTGAATTGGGTCACCTACAGGTAACAAAAGGACTTGTATTTAAAGTCCGACACATGTACAATATTTATTGTATGTATTGTACATGTCTCGGACTTTAAATATAAAGTTAAAATGTACGGAATGAATAATATTAAGTTTAAAAAGACTTGTCTTTTAGAACGTATTTGCTTTAACAGCATCTATAGCCCATAAGTATGAAATTTTCCTGTAATTATTTTTCTTCTAATCGTAGTCAGTCTTAAAACTTCCCTAGAGTGTATACCAGTTCTCACTGTACTTCCCGTCATTTTATGGATATACTGTAGAATATTTCACTACTTAGGAACAGTGCATTAATTCGAAAACTTAAAATTATGGGTCTTCTATCACGATTAGGATGCTCCCTACAGAAACACAATTTCTTGTAAAACATCACATGTCATCACATATCACGCATATACCTTACAAACTTTAAACTCAACGTACGTATCCGAATTGCCTTTAACTAAAATATATTCGTCTGTCACTTTTGTCTTCATCTTAATTTATGTAATGTGTACGTTTGAGAACGCACTTAATAATGGACACGAACATGTAAGTTTAAATAAATCATACACATTCCAAGGAATAGCGATTTAGTGAAGACATTTTGTCGGTATGAAACGCATGTCTTACAATTTCATACATGCTCAAAATACTATGCAAATTCCGTTTTTAAGGTAGGTGTAACATGTTATCAATCACAGGGCTCGTAAATAGTGTAAATCAGAATCAGTAACGGTGAGGGCTTGTGTACTAACCATTGCACAATGATTGTGTTGATTAAAAAGTACTTCCTGCGTTTAAAGAAATAAAATTATGAAATACTAAACGTCACATAGCTCACTGTGTGGCATATTTTGCATGCAATTTGACGTTGCACTAGGTGAACATAACCACAAACAGAATTGATTGTCTACAAAAGAAAGTCGGCCGGCATAGCTCCCGAGCCCCAACGAGTTTGCGCGAAGCGAATATAAGCAACAGTAAGAGTTGTACCGGCGACCATTTGAGTTTGGTAGCGAAAGGAGGTGAGGTTAGTGTTGTGGCTGTACGAAGTTAGGAATGCTAACGAGTGATATTGTAAACGTTTACAGTGACAATATTCCAGTTTCTTCAAATATGGAAACTAACAGGTGAGATATTACGTGCATCAGTGAATGTCTTATTTTCATCGCCTATTCCTGTAATATAGGTGGATGTTCGCTTTTGTACCAGAAACTTTCCTGCAAGTTTTCATCTTTTTTACTCCCCCCCCAGAATGGAATTCAGTGTTGGGTGCTTTTTCTGTGACGTTCTAATATTTAATTACGAAAGCTTTTATGATTCATTTAATTAACCAACAAGTCACAGTTTTCGTCACCTCCTATTCAGGTGTTATGTAATAGTAAAAAGTATGTCATTCTAACAGTATAAGGAAGTTAAATAGTTCGCGCTGTAGATACGACTTAATAGCAGATGATTAAAAATTACTTGTATTTCCGGCTTAGAAGCAAAAATTGCTTGGTTGTCATACGATTATGGTCGACACCTAGCGGCCATTATTGTGAGTGGAGAAATCAGTAGTCTAAAGGTGGACATGTTTGCAATTTCTAGGAACTGCCTCAGGAGGATTGCCCGTCACGACGATACAGAATTTTCAAATCAAAGTATAATGAATGCCATGGAGAAATTTGTGAAAGCTGTCAACGATATGGACGAAACGATATTGGTTCCATGCAGGCTTATGGACCTGAAAGTGGGTGATGCTGGGGATACTCTAGTGGAGATGAAGGTTTCATCCAAAAATCCAGGCATTATCAACAACGTGAAACAAAGTAAATTCAGTCTAAATGACATGGCATCCACTGATCTGTACAGCCTATACACAATGGTCAACTCAGTCAAGAATGAGCTGTTGTGGGGACAGAATGTAGCACCAGAAGAAGGTGGTGAAAGACAGAAGTCTCCAAATGGTGGAATTGGTTCAGTAACCCCAACCTCAGTTCCTTCTGCTACTGTAAAGGGTCACTTTAGGCGTCCATCAACCGTATCAATGGCCTCGACAAACTCCACGGCTTCCATTTCTGATACTGATTCTGATACAGGCAATGAGAATGATTCTGGAATAGAAGCTGAAGACAATAACAGACAAGATCCAGACTACTCTCTTCAAGTAGCTGAGAGTTTCCGCAGGCATCTCCATGGGCTTCATCATTCCCTCAGACAGATGACCGAGGCTGCTGTGTATTTGACACAGCGTTATCAAAATGATGTTGGTGGGGCAGTGTGATTGTTTCTGCATTCTAAAAGAACTGCAAACCAAAGTTCATGATTGGCTGTTGATAATTAAAAGATTATTCAACAAGAAGTTAGTCTATGTGGTGAAACTGAAGTTTACAACTCAGGTTAATTACTTTGCTTAAAAGTGGAATTCCATTTATTGGCTATGACATTATGTCAGCACAGGAAATGATACAGGTTTTGTTGGTAGAAATTCATCTTCCCTGTCCTGCATGAATCCAGCAATGTTATCAAAAATGTAATGTGATCATTACTGATAACGCTTGCAAAGCGATGGCACAGTCCTTTTCAGAAGTAACTCTGTGGTATTAGACCTATGTATGTATATTTCTATCTAATTGTGATATGGACAATATGAAGACTTTCTTCTTACAATTAAGGACACATTTTCTTCAGATTTGTATGCACAAGTGTATGAGAGTAGTCATTGTGCAATGAGATGTGTGCAAGTGTGTGTGTTTTTCTGAATATGTATTGGTAATTTATGTGTGATCCTCTGAAGAAAGAAAGTGAAGAGTGCAGTGTATTGTCATAAGTTGTGGCAGTAGAAAAGAGTCAATTTGCCAACTTTTGCAGGATAAATGGTAGCACATCAGTGAATTCTTTGCTTATTTGAGTCTCTTGTTAACAAATTAAGCAGGATGGCTTGTATAAGTAATTAGAATTTTTGTCAATATCATTTTTAATCCTTTCAAAACTGAGGGCTGTTTTCAGTACTGTTACATTTGTAAGGCAAACGATAACGTTTTCTGTAGACGTGTTACCTAACCTGAAAAAAACGTGCAAAAATGTGTCCAATTGTACATTTCTGATTGGCAGCATTATTACATGTATGTTAGATAAGGAAATGTGACAGATGCAGGTCATCATTTTTGCATTTCCTGTAGTTTGAAACATGAATATGAAGAACAGTTTGCAAAATTACATGTTGTAACATTACACTAAGTATTTGTTCCATACTTCAGAGCAATGGAAATAACTGTACCAAGCTACTTAGAACTGGATCAAGTCCAGCTGCAAAATAATTTATATGTATGTATGCATGTATTTGTGTATGGTTGGTTGTTTGTTTGTTTTATGAAATAACAGTTGTCCTTTTATTCTACTTTGTGATTCATATGAATCAGGCAAGCTTTAAAGATAGTATGTATACTTGTAAATTACTGAAGTAGCATTTTACAAGTATGTACATATTTACAAGTGCATTTCTTGAAGCCACATGGAGACTGTCTATAAACAGGTGACTGCTCCACATTTCAGAAACATTCTCGTGAGTATCTTTTTGCCCCTTAGAAACATGACAGTGATTGTGTATAGAGTACATGCACTGAAGTTCCATTTTGTACGAAATTTTAAGCGATGTTACATTTGTGTGCATGTACGTGTGTGTGTGTGTGTGTATGTGTAGAAACCAGGAAAGGAAACCAGTTGTTTTTTTTTTTTTTTTTTTTTTTTTCGTTTTAAAAGTTCGGCTTCCGTTATCATATAAATGTTCATGTATCAACAGGCTTCTCAGCTTTAATGAAACTTTTACAGAGCTGTTTCAGTATCAGAATTATGTGCAAAGCAGGCAAGTTTTCTTACTAAAATTCAGTGAGTCTTGATGAAAAATTGAACACATGACACAATGCCAAAATAACAAGGAAGAACACAAAATTATCTAGTTGTCAGTGTTCCTTTACTTTTAAAGCTAAGCCATATGTTATTTAAGAGTTTAAAAAATGTTGTTTTCCATGTCTTGGCATGGCAGTTCTTGAATCTGTTCCTTTCATGTTATTTTTCATAGTTTAAAATTCATAAATATCTGTATGATGCATGCACATTGCATTTGATGAGATGATTTATTTGTGTAATAAATTGTCAAGATGTTTATACATGTAAGTATACTTGTGTCAACCTTTCTTTGTACCTGCATGTAGTAACCCAACAGACTTCAGCTTAAAAACGAGGTCGAACCTGTCTGCTTGTGCTCTGGGGCAGAGAGATGTCGGTTTCTGAACTTTCAAACAGAACTTTTACTTTGCTGTTGGAAGTGCTACTTACTGTCACAACAGAAGGCTAATCTGTCTCTGCTGTTGCAGGTCAAACAGAACTGTTTTTGTGTACTTTCTTTAACAGTGCTGGCAATTGGTAAGACTGTAGTGTCAGTGGTGAATGATAATGACAGGGAAGAACCAAAGTACTTGGAGAAAAACCTGTCTCTGTGCACTGTGCCCACCACAAACCCCACGTGGACTGGCCTGGGCTTGAACCCACATCTCCCTAGTGAGAGGCCAGATGAAATAGAAGCTAGGACCTCAGTTCCTTTTCTTATCCACGTTTAAATTGGTGTGATCTCTGTAGAAATCAAAGGCTCCAACACTGTTTAACAATCAAAGCTAATTACTGGACAAGACATTCGGCCAGTCTGATCTACATCTTATCAACACAAGCTGTCAAGTCATTATATTGTCCTCATATTCCCACATGTTTCAAAGACATCCAACCAAAACTCCGTGAACATTCCTTGCCACATGTCAAACCTGTTAGTCTCAATTTCTGAGTGCTATTGCTCTGTGACCTGTGTACAAATCACTAAGTTCCTTGTTATGTAATACCATAACGGTAGTGTTTCTCAACTGGCAGCCAGCAAGTTGAGTAGGTTCTGCTCAGCAGAATGCAAGTTTTTTTCCCTCCAGGTTTTTTAGAATCATGCTTGTGGTCACTTCCAGCAATATTATTCCATTGTAATAAATTTTTTTTTAACGATTCCTTAATACATGATTTTTACATTTTAAGCATGTTTCTTGTTCGTGAATGTTCCAAATTTAAGTGTAACCACACATTGTGCCTAAGGGCTCTGGTGAGTTGAAGTAGTTTTGGGTAGGTGTCCCCAGAATTAGTGTGGCTGTGTTAGGGGATCACATTATCAGAAAGGTTCAGAAACACTGCTGTAAAGTGCTCACTCCCCATCCATATTAGGCCCAGATATTTTTGTAACCATGTCTTCATATGAGATGAGGTGTTCATGGCAGTGAATACGGAGGCTGTAGTGTCTGTAAAGTGACGCTGCACACACCAGTCTACCTACTACAGACCGTCGTGTTAATTTGAAACATGTATTTTTTATTCATTGTTCAAAGTGGGAGATGACTTGAAAATAACAATATAATCACACATATTACAGAGTCGAATAAACTTTATTCACCTCCTCTGATAACTTATCAGATGTTTACTGACTTAAGGGCAAGGATCATGAAAACTAGATCCTTTTAGCCTAATAAAAGTACATTGTTCCTCAGAGACAGGAGATTGAAAATGATTAGTTTACTGTTTGAATATGTAAAGAAAGGTGGTCTGTCTGAAGCAGAAGCTGCCAGAAATTAGTCTGTGATTAAATTGTGTAGCCTTTAAGATAAATGAGAGCCACAAATCTCACAACAGCCAATTATTTAAGGAACATCCTGTAACGTGCATTATAAAAATGTTGGTTATCCAAGAGTTAAAAAAAAATGAGCCACATAATTTTTATGCACCTATACTCTTCAGAATTAATATGCTTATGAAAATCCAGCATCACTTACTTCCCATACCATTAGTATTCTATTTTCAATGATGCAATTTCCTTATGTTTGCTGCAGATGCTGGTTCATTGCCATAGGATTATGGTCTAACTTAAACTTGTAGCAGGGCAGCCTGAGTTCGAATCCAAAGACTGCCATCTCCAGATGAAAGGTGTGGTACTGTGCATTGTTGCCGACTGTTGCTAGTCTCAGCACCCACAACAACGAGCAAGAAGCTTTCGATTGGGTTTCACCTTTTATCATTACAACAATGCGAGTATCAGAGCTGGCTACAACAATGTCTGCAGACTTCTTTTCTCAGAACCACAACAGTTGCCCGTCGCATGGCCTTTCCTATTATTACTCCCCCCTTCCCTTTTGTCACCAACCTCTTTCCCTAGCGCCGTGAGGCAATCTGCAGTATGAGGAGTTGGTACGTAGATCTCGAGTAAAGACAGAAATTTTCCTGGTTCGGAGTAGGACTGATTAAAAACCGAGCCCGATAAAATTCCTGGGTGGAGTTCGTATCTACCCTGAGATGACAGTCGGTGCCTCGTTTCCACATATAACTATCACCGGCCTTACGTGAACTTTTGGCGGCCAACACCAGTTAAATGTTAGCAGTTGTTGAGTGGAAGCGCGGTTACAATCTGATGAAATGTCCGGTAGTTCAAGGTAACTAGGCAGGCGGAATATTATCTGGTTGTGGGTTGGTTTTGACGTCACATATGTAATATGAAGCTGATGAAATTGTGTTCGGGGGGGGATGTCAGGAGACCCCACGTTACTGATTGTGGTACAGCCTACACAACGTCAAACCACGCTGCACGCCACGAGTAAGAGGCAGTCTTTGTCAGGGCAGCCTTCCGCGTGACATACGGATGCCTGTGCGAGATTTGGGGTTCGCACGGCCTTCATGAGGTCTACCTGATACTGCTGCCTTCAGAATAGCTTCTGCTGCATGTAAAGGTGTCCCTGTCCACGCCATGAAGGCATACAGGAAGTAAAAAGGCACGGTAAAACAATCCCATTAGGCCCACAGGCCCTTAGGGTTCCAGGAGGTTGAGGCTCCCAGATTTCAAGACAATCGGCACATGAAGGTGGCAAGGTTGTCAGCCTACGCACCGGCCGCCTTTACCCCCCAGGAAATATTCCTGGTATTCATTTATGTTAGAGGCTGAGTCGACCCCAGGGCCATAGTGCGGTCGAAAGGATTATGTCAATGAAAAATTCCAATGGCACAATCGGAGATCGAACCCGAGACCTTCAGGCTTGTAGCTCAGTGCCTCACCCAACTGAGCGACCGCGTGCCCCGCATACAGGGGAGTAGAGATAACAGCTCCATTCATTCTTAACTTCGGCAGCAGATGGAGGTAAATTAACTTAACGCCCCGGCCGCTTAACCCCGCCGCCGTGAAAGAATCCCGGTACCCACTGAATAGAAGGCTTGGTGGGCTCCAGAGACGGTCTGGACGGTTGGGAGAAGAGTAAAATCCCTTGTCCCTGACGGGATTCGAATCCCGGATCGTCCAGCACGTAGCCTAGTCACTATACTGACGAAGCTATCCCGACTACCGTTTAAGAGCCTCCTACGTAATGAACAGGAAGCTGAACGGGTCATATAACTGGCCTGGAAGTGATGGTGAAGAGAAAGCCTTTTCTTCGCCTGGAATCGAAGCGCGGACATTTACACCGTAGGCAGTAATTGCACTATCCTTGATGTCCCATGTGAATGTAAAAAGTACTTAGTGTATATATGGGATCTCACGCGGGCTGTTGTGAATACGGTAATGAACCTTCCGTTTACGTTAAAAGCTGTAAATTTCTTGACTAGCTTCTCAAGAGTTATTTTGCTCTATGGAGTTTGTAAAGGTAAATTCGTCCCTGTCATGAAGACGTGTGGGGAGAGTGCAGGCACAGAGCCATGCATTCTTAACCTCTGTACGACAGAGAAAGGAGTGGTCAGCTTCAAGACTCGACAGCTTTATTATCGGGGAAAGAACCCATAGTATCAAGGTTACAGGCAGTTTTCTGGGCCCCAGAGCAGGTCTGGGTGCTTGCGATAGGAATTTTAATCTCTGCTTCTAACGGGAATCCCACCCCGATTATTCGACCGTCCAGCCCAAAAACTAGTCACTATACTCACTGAGCTATCCAGGCTCGCGTACTGGCTATTACCTAAATTGGCATAAAGCTCGACGTCTCTCTGTTTATGTATGATTTTATTTTATGTGGCTGTTTCGATAATGATTGAAGATATGCGAGTTATGTGGGAGAAAGCACTGGGCTATACCGGCTGTGTAATTTGAACGGTCCTACTCACCACTGCCACAAAGTTCGTGAGGATCACAGCCTTCTGGATTCCAACAATATTTTATCAATTTACCACGTAGAGTCCGATCGCAATCTTATGGCACTGCGCAAAGAACTGATGTAAGTCCCTCTACTTGGACTAGTCTGTAGACAGGGGTCGGCGAACCGGGGTAAATTACCCCAAGTGGGGTAAAAATGAAATTCTTGGGGGTAATGAGGACTCAATAGACATAAATAAAATTATATAAAAAGCGCGTTCCTTGTTACGACAGAAATTGTTACAGAGAAATCGATTGGACCCCGAAGACAGTATCCAAATTGCTCTGACATCAAAATGCCCCAATTTTGATGTTATTGTATCAAAAATGAAACATAATTTCTCCAAAACCTGAAGGTAAAAAGTTTTCAAAGAAATCCTTTTGTTTCATAATGAGGATATTAATTTATTTTATCGCATCTATTTTATACTTTTCATATTTATAATTGTATTCTCCGTATAAATAGATTCAATAAACTTTTTGAATTTAAATAATCTATGATTTTCTCCCTTTCAAATCAAGGGGTAACGTCGGCGTAAATAAATATATTTTGGGGTAATAGGTAAAAAAAGTTCCCCGACCCTTGCTCTAGGAGGTACTAGAGGGGCGTTGGTTTAATTGGTTACAAGCAGTTACAGTACGCAGATCGCTCTGTGTTGCCCGCTTTTAACCAAATAAATTTACTGCCGTACACCGAATACACTTACTATAATTTGGCACTGTGTAACATACAGGAAGTTATAAAGTTGTCCACGGTCAGAGCCGTGCGGTCTGGTACAGTGTATGGAAGTGCATGTCAGAGACGGCATTAAATGTATCACAAATGACATTATGAAGTAAGAACCCAAACTCATGTCACGTTGTATTCACCGTGCATCTTGGTAACTAATTAAAGGTTTTAGAAACCAACATTCTATGTGGATGTACAAGTTGTTTTAAAATTTCACATTATTATCGCCGTGCATTTTATTAAATCAATAATAAGACCGACGAATGCACTATATTGACCAATTTTATTCTGGCCTATTTCCCCTAAGTGTACACATCGTACTATTTTAAAGTGTTCCGAATATTTTTACAAGTGGTTTTATGACTGTCAGCAGACTATTGTACATATTGTGAATCTGTTTTTTAATGTGTGAATAATAGGTAGCATAAGACAAGCCCCTGAAGATGGAACTTTAAGTTCCGAAACACGTGTAGGGTGAGGGGAAATAAACCAGAATAAAATTGGTCAATATAGTGCATTCGTCGGTCTTATTATTGATTGTTTTAAAATTGAACTAATGGATGTAAAGCATATGTAATACTTTGACCCCCTGAGGATGGCTTGTTATAGGCCGAAACATATGTAGGGGCAATTGACTTACTTATGAGAATATAGTGCATATGTTGGTTGCTAAAACTTTAACCCAAACTCATATTTGTAGAAAACCACAGATTTTGTAGACGCAATGATATCAAACGTTTTACGAGATTTTACTCTTCAACCGAAATCAGGCACTGAAATCAGCTGATTTTGATCAGGGATTTTGAAAAAAAATAAAATAAACTTGGGAAATCTCACATGAACTTAAAAACAGGAAGACTAGACACTGTGATTCCAATTGAATGGGTCATGGAACATTATAACATTGATTTCAGGCTTCCGCCGCGATGTTGATGTAATCTGTAGTCTTTTTGGGTGATTACACGGCGTCGTGAGGTAATTATTTACCGACGTTTCGGGACAACGTGTCGGTCCCATCTTCACGGGTCGAGATTCCACGAAGGAAAAGCTTTTCCTTCGTGGAATCTCGACCCGTGAAGATGGGACCGACACGTTGTCCCGAAACGTCGGTAAATAATTACCTCACGACGCCGTGTAATCACCCAAAAGACCACAGATTACATTATAACATTGTTTTTAAAATCTAACAAATTATATATAGCCTGAGGGGTACCCCTTCTCCCACCCAGTGAACAATTTTGGGTGCGCGCCAGATGTCAAATGCTTAGCGACAGGGCTAGCGTCACACATTTATGTTGAATTCAATGTCAGGGAAGTTATTATTATCTGTTTGGATAGGAGAGGTCCTTTATCCGCATTTGGTGAAAAGAAAATTCCCGATAAGGAAGCGTTGAGTCAACTTTCACTATATAGGTTACAAACCCATTAAAGTTGCCAGCATTATTTATAACCTCGCGTGTTCTGTCATACGTTGCCAAGAATTCATCCGTCGGCCTCGATTACTGTTGAACACGTTCAAAACGCAATCCGCATTAAAAGGCAGTCCGTTTTTTATCGAAACAGTTCCTCCTACCTTGAAGAGTGTGGAACGAAAACTAATGTAAAATCACTTTTAAAATGTTTAACGCTCAAAGAAGTACAACAATTAAATGTGAAATTAATCTACTTGAACATATATTGCTTTGTTTCAATGTAATTTTATTCTAAACTCTATTTTCTGGCTCTTTAGCTGAAAGGAACATTTCTATGCGTGGTTTCAGGCTCCCGCCGTCATTCAGATGAGATCTGTGGTCTTCTGGGATATTACGCAGCGTTGATTGTTAGTTCTGTACCGACGTTTTCGTAATATCCCAGAACAGCGCAGGTCTCAGTAACACTTCTGTCACATATCACACAGAATTAAACCGAAAGACTGGCAAAATATGTGATGGAAAGGTCAGCGGACAGACTGAGAAACACACAACGAGTAAAGCATTATAATAGAGGAAGAACAGAAAATTTAGTGTCTATTAGGCTGGAAAGACTGACAATTGTGACATATCTGTTAGGACAGCTAAGCCTCTGACGAAGATAGACTCGAGCTAAAACTTTATTTCAAATATATTTTTTGATATGGTTATTAGGCTTTCTTTACGAAGTAAAGAAAAGAAGAACTCCTTATTTTGAGACCATGTTCTTCTGTTTGTGACCCAGCACACTCAAATTCGGTATAAGACTTTATACGAAAAGTTGTCGACAAAGCGTGAGTTCGGTGAAATTCTGCTCAGTGAGAGACATACGTTATTTAAAGACGTAAGGTACAGCTGCCGATCCCAGTGGCCGCGCTGTCTAAGGCGTGGGTCTACAGCCGCTCGCTTACTGGGACTGTGGGTTCGAATCCCACCGGGGGCATGGATGTCTGTCTGTCTCTTGTGAGTGTTGTGTGTTGTCAGGTAGAGGTCTCTGCGACGAGCTGGTCACTCGTCCAGAGGAGTCCTACCGAGTGTGGTGTGTCTGAGTGTGATCGTGAAGCCTCGACAAATGAGGCGGCCTAGGCCCCCAAGGGGCTGTCGAGCCATAGGAAAAAAAAAGTACAGCTATCCCTATACAGTACAAACCTGGAGAGGCCCTTAAGGTTCCAGGAGACTGAGGCTCCTAGAATTTCTAGACAATCGGCACACGAAGGTGGTAAGGTTGTCAGCCCTACACACCGGTCGCCTTTACCCCCACGAAATATTCCTGGTACTCATTTCTGTTAGAGACAGAGTCGACCCCAGGGCCATAGTGCGACCGAAAGGATTAAGTCAATGAAAAATTCCAATGACACCATCGGAAATCAAACCCGCGACCTTCCGACTTGTAGCGCAGTGCCACCGCGTGCCCCCACATTTACATGTAAGGGAGATAAAATTGCATTTAGAGTTCAACTCAAAAATATAGGAATATCGTGCTGCTTCTATCTTCAGGGTGCACCCTAAAACTGGAGGCAGCATTTTCCCCCGTAACGTTGATACCCACTTACTATATTATTCCGTACTTTTCTTATGGCCTTAAATGGAATTACATTTGGCGCGCACCCCGAAACCGTATGGCATTTTGATAGTAAAGAACGCCTCGGTAAAGTATATGTACTGTGTCACGGAGTACGCCATTTTGTAATCTTGTTACTTAACAAAAGACAAGAAAAGAATTGAGAACTAATTGTCTTCTGGACTTTGTCTATCGTCCGGATAAAATATAAAAATATAAAATCACGACGTTTCGGAAGCCGGTTCTTCTTCCGTCTTCAGGTGAATGGAGGGTAGACACCTACTCAGACGGGTCCCTTAGACCGAGCTAATCTCAGTCACTGGAAGTCCAGTCTAAAAGGACCCATCTGAGTAGGTGTCTCCCCTCCCTTCACCTGAAGACGGAGGAAGAACCAGCTTCCGAAACGTCGTGATTTTATATTTTTATATTTTATCCGGATGATGGACAAAGTCCAGAAGACAGATTGGTTCTCAATGTTATACAACATCGTCAGAACCTTTTAGAATTTATAAGAAAAGAATTGTTGCTGTGACAACATGAAGTGAATCTCCAATGCGGTTAGTTCTGAGACAGTGGATTTATATCAGCCAAGTGAAATGAATGTCAGCACAACGAGGAACGGGAAGCTGCGAAGGCAGACGTTATGTGACACTGAGCGCCCCAATACTGCACTGATGTTTGGCGCTGCATCCCACGGTACTTCTCTGCTTGCAGACTTTCTCCTGTCTAAGTTCACAGCTGCCCCCAGGACACAATTAAAATACATGCATTGCTGGGTTCATAACTCAGAGTTTCTCAAAGGCTCATAGTTTGTCAAGACATTCCTGCCCTTACGGCCTCTAGGTATAGACACGTCATAAATATTGTCGTCTTTTGATATGTGACGCCGTACAGACTGGTAGGAATATACCGACGTCTCAGATCAACATTTTGCATCTGTCTTCAGGGTAGAAGAAGTTGGTAACCATCTATCAAACAGTGTCACGTTTCACAAAATCGAAGTTTTAGTATTCAGTGCTTAACCTTGATTTAAGGCTTCCGTCGCGATGTTGATGTAATCTGTGGTCTTTTGGGTGATTACACGGCGTCGTGAGGTAATTATTTACCGACGTTTCGGGACAACGTGTCGGTCCCATCTTCACGGGTCGAGATTCCATCGTGGAATCTCGACCCGTGAAGATGGGACCGACACGTTGTCCCGAAACGTCGGTAAATAATTACCTCACGACGCCGTGTAATCACCCAAAAGACCACAGATTACATTCAGTGCTTAACCTCAAATCTCAAACACTCCTCGTACCTCCAACTGGCTCATCATAACCTACACAAACATAGCTTGGAACAAACAGCGTATATAAGCTACAATAAAGGACATTTTGATATAATAAATTATCGTTATTTAGAAGTTAGAAGGAAGGATAGAAATGACGAGAAAACGAGGAAGAAGGCGTAAGCAGCTACTGGATGACCTTAAGGAAAAGAGAAAATACTGGAAATTGAAAGATGAAGCACTAGATCGCACTCTGTGGAGAACTCGCTTTGGAAGAGGCTACGGACCTGTCGTAAGACAGACTGCAGAATGAAGAGGCTACGGACCTGTCGTAAGACAGACTGCAGAATGAAGAGGCTACGGACCTGTCGTAAGACAGCCTACAGAATGAAGAGGCTACGGACCTGTCGTAAGAGAGACGACAGACTGCAGAATGAAGAGGCTACGGACCTGTCGTAAGACAGACTGCAGAATGAAGAGGCTACGGACCTGTCGTAAGACAGACTGCAGAATGAAGAGGCTACGGACCTGTCGTAAGACAGCCTACAGAATGAAGAGGCTACGGACCTGTCGTAAGAGAGACGACAGACTGCAGAATAAAAGGGCTACGGACCTGTCGTAAGACAGACTGCAGAATGAAGAGGCTACGGACCTGTCGTAAGACAGACTGCAGAATGAATGAAATTATTGTAAGTGTTTTGTAAGTGTGAGATCTCACATCAAGAAATGAAACTGTAATACGAGTCCACAATCGCTTATCCGCAATTCCGAAATCCGAAAAGTTCTGAAAACCAAAATTTAGACCCACACCAATCATAATGCAGGTGTGAGGCGTCATTTGTATATCGGCGCTTCTACCACACGCGCCTCTGCTGTTCGCTGACGTCTTTTTTGTGCATTTTTTTGTTATTTTGTGACTTTGGGTTTAATTGCAATGTGAAGATGTCAAAAACAGTTAAAGACAGTCCTATAGGTAAGAGTGAGAAGAAGAAAAGGAAGCAGCTGTCATTATCAACAGCGCAGAAAGCGGAGTTATTGCGGAAGCTTGATCGTGGTCTGTCTGTGTTGCGTCTTCCTGAATAATATGATGTGGGAACTGCCACCACGTATATATGTACCGTGTTTCCTTTCCAAAATCCGGAAAATGCTGAATTCCGAAACACATTTGGCCCCAAGAGTTTCGGAAAAATGATCGTGGGCCTATGCTATTTAAAACCTCCTTCATATATTTTCATATAAAAATATATGACAGATTAGGGTTGTTACATACACGTTATTCGAAACGAAGATATTGTGCTTTAAAACAAATATAATTTTATTATAATATAATAATAATAATAACCATGGCTCAACAGCCCTATATGGGCTCGGGCCTCCTCTTGCCTCCTCTTTCCGAGGTTACTAAGTCGTGCGCATTCGTGGCAGTTGGTGACTGGCCAACTGGCCGCGCTGCTGTTCTATCGATCCTGATGTGACTGCCAGAG
The DNA here is from genome assembly GCA_021186555.1 of Reticulitermes speratus. NCBI lineage: Eukaryota > Metazoa > Arthropoda > Insecta > Blattodea > Rhinotermitidae > Reticulitermes > Reticulitermes speratus. The sequence goes on from JAJKFL010000008.1 coordinate 7,758,284, forward strand.
CCATTTCTCACCCAAGTTAGGAGACTTGGGTGAGAAATGGAGGCTTTGAATTTAGCTTACGAAACATTTCTATTCATGCCCGTAAGGTTCTTTTACGTAAATCTACGACATGGGACCGAAGGTTTTACTTCCCCTACGAAGGAAGTGGTGCTCCGGACTTTTATCACCCTTAAAAATCCATCGACCTCGGTCGGGATCGAACCCGCGAACCTTGGGTCCAGTGGCGAGCACGCCAACCACTAGTCCACCGAGGTCGATATAATATTATTATACTGTATCATTTAATTTTTCAGCAGCACATGCATTATTGCCATAAAAATATACAGGCGCGACGAAAATCTAATTTATGATAATTTACTCCCAGGCAAGGATTAGAAACGGGGACTCCCTAACCTCCTACCCTTTCACAAAAACCGACATTAAATCCTAAAAGAACAGATAGGACATGAATGGATCCTACTGACCACAAGAAGAGGTGGTCTGACCGCTGTCTTCACGGCCGCATATAAATGCACAGTTACGTAATTCACAAAAACAGTAGGCCTACTTTTAAGTTACAAATCATCTGATGACACTGTATTTCCTACACAACAGCCTGCACGTGTGCATAGTTATGTTGTCTGCAAAAATAGAAGTTCAAGGTTGACGGAACTGAAATCACACAGCTCATCATTCTTGGAGGGGTGACCGAATTGCAAACGGTAGATTATACCTGCCCAGATGAAATGGAGAATTTGGGGTCACACGACCGATAAGATCGATACATTTGATTTGCTAATTTAATGTGTTACATAGTTTAATTAAACCTTTGTAGACTGAAATGTATCCAGCCTCTATATAAAGATTCAGCTCGTACCTCACAGAGAGCAAGTGTGCTTCCATTAGGAAGGCCAAGCAGTTGATGCTGTATAGGAAAATAGTGGCTGTTTATTGTGAGCATAATACCGAACACATGCCAGTAAATGTAATGTGCTGACAAAATGCAACATTTGAAGTGATAACTGTGACAGTACATAGGCCTGTACTGCACTAACGACTAGGCTTTAAATGGTTAATTTCTTTCTTAAACTTTATGAGGTGATAAACACATGAGTGGTGTTTTAAAACAGTAATTCCGAACACACATTTACATGTAAGCCATCCCTGTACAGGCCTGGACAGACCCCTAAGGTTTCAGGAGGTTGAGGCTCCAAGATTTCCAGACATACGGCACATAAATGTAGTAACGTTGTCAGCCCTACACACCGGCCGCCTTTACCCTTTCCTGGTACTAATTTCTGTTAGAGGCTGAGTCGACCCCAGAGCCATAGGATTAAGTCAATGAGAAATTCCAATGACTCCATCGGGGATCGAACCCGCGATCTTCTGCCTTGTAGCGCAGTGACTCAATTAACTGGGCCACCGCGTGCCCCCATATTTACATGTAAGGGAGATAAAGGAGATAAAATTACATTTAGAGTTCAACTCAAAATTATATTAGTCTTCTGTGACATGACACATCGTAGTCTAGTGAATTTGTGCAACAATTTAGGAATATCGTGCAGCTGCTATCTTCAGGGTGCACCCTAAAACTGGAGGCAGAATTTTCCCCCGTAACGTTGATACCCACTGACTATATTATTCGCTGCAATAACCTAGAAGACAACAATCTGAATCACAAAACTCAGACCAACAAAATGCACTATATTGTTCCCAGATACTTTATATTACAACGTCACTTTGAACACTGCTACATGTTTCGATCCCTTATGGGATCATCATCAGGGAATCACAGTAAAGTAAAACTGCACAAAAACAAACTAGCAATCCATGTGCACAATAAAAAGATGTAAAAAATGTGAACCAGTTAAAATGTAGGCGTTTGTTGTTTAATGGATCCTGGTATATCAGGATATAGTAGGTATATCAGGATATAGTAGGTATATCAGGATATAGTAGGTATATCAGGATATAGTAGGTATACCAGGATATAGTAGGTATATCAGGATATAGTAGGTATACCAGGATATAGTAGGTATACCAGGATATAGTAGGTATATCAGGATATAGTAGGTATATCAGGATATAGTAGGTATATCAGGATATAGTAGGTATACCAGGATATAGTAGGTATACCAGGATATAGTAGGTATATCAGGATATAGTAGGTATACCAGGATATAGTAGGTATATCAGGATATAGTAGGTATACCAGGATATAGTAGGTATATCAGGATATAGTAAGTATACCAGGATATAGTAGGTATACCAGGATATAGTAGGTATATCAGGATATAGTAGGTATATCAGGATATAGTAGGTATATCAGGATATAGTAGGTATATCAGGATATAGTAGGTATACCAGGATATAGTAGGTATACCAGGATATAGTAGGTATACCAGGATATAGTAGGTATATCAGGATATAGTAGGTATACCAGGATATAGTAGGTATATCAGGATACAGTAGGTATAACAGGATACAGTAGGTATATCAGGATATAGTAGGTATATCAGGATATAGTAGGTATATCAGGATATAGTAGGTATATCAGGTATATAGTAGGTATATCAGGATATAGTAGGTATATCAGGATATAGTAGGTATATCAGGATATAGTAGGTATATCAGGATATAGTAGGTATACCAGGATATAGTAGGTATATCAGGATATAGTAGGTATACCAGGATATAGTAGGTATATCAAGATATAGTAGGTATATCAGGATATAGTAGGTATATCAGGATATAGTAGGTATATACCAGGATATAGTAGGTATATCAGGATATAGTAGGTATATCAGGATATAGTAGGTATACCAGGATATAGTACAGGTATATATCAGGATATAGTAGGTATATCAGGATATAGTAGGTATATCAGGATATAGTAGGTATACCAGGATATAGTAGGTATATCAGGATATATAGTATATGGTATATCAGGATATAGTAGGTATACCAGGATATAGTAGGTAATATCAGGATATAGTAGGTATACCAGGATATAGTAGGTATATCAGGATATAGTAGGTATACCAGGATATAGTAGGTATATCAGGATATAGTAGGTATACCAGGATATAGTAGGTATATCAGGATATAGTAGGTATATCAGTGATATAGTAGGTATATCAGGATATAGTAGGTATATCAGGATATAGTAGGTATATCAGGATATAGTAGGTATATCAGGATATAGTAGGTATACCAGGATATAGTAGGTATACCAGGATATAGTAGGTATACCAGGATATAGTAGGTATATCAGGATATAGTAGGTATACAGGATATAGTAGGTATATCAGGATAAGTAGGTATAACAGGATATAGTAGGTATATCAGGATATAGTAGGTATATCAGGATATAGTAGGTATATCAGGATATAGTAGGTATATCAGGATATAGATAGGTATATCAGGATATAGTAGGTATATCAGGATATAGTAGGTATATCAGGATATAGTAGGTATACCAGGATATAGTAGGTATATCAGGATATAGTAGGTATACCAGGATATAGTAGGTATATCAAAATATAGTAGGTATATCAGGATATAGTAGGTATATCAGGATATAGTAGGTATACCAGGATATAGTAGGTATACAGGATATAGTAGGTATATCAGGATATAGTAGGTATACCAGGATATAGTAGGTATATCAGGATATAGTAGGTATATCAGGATATAGTAGGTATATCAGGATATAGTAGGTATATCAGGATATAGTAGGTATACCAGGATATAGTAGGTATATCAGGATATAGTAGGTATATCAGGATATAGTAGGTATACCAGGATATAGTAGGTATATCAGGATATAGTAGGTATACAGGATATAGTAGGTATACAGGATATAGTAGTATATCAGGATATAGTAGGTTATATATCAGGATATAGTAGGTATACAGGAATAGTAGTATACAGATATAGTAGTATACAGGATATAGTAGGTATACAGGATATAGTAGGTATATCAGATATAGTAGGTATATCAGGAATATAAGTAGGTATACAGGATATAGTAGGTATATCAGGATATAGTAAAGGGATACCAGGATATAGTAGGTATACCAGGATATAGTAGGTATCAGGATATAGTAGTATACCAGGATATAGTAGGTATACAGGATATAGTAGGTATATCAGGATAAGTAGTATACCAGGATACGTTAAGTTTCGATATTAGATCAGGATAGTAGGTATATCAGGATATAGTAGTAATCAGTTAGTTAGGTATATCAATAGAGGTATACAGATATAGTAGGTAATCAGATATGTAGGTAATTCAGGATATATAGGTATACAGATATAGTAGTATATCAGTATAGTAGTATTCAGGATATGTGGTATACAATATAGTAGTATATCAGGATATAGTAGGTATACAGGATATATAGTATACCAGGATAAGTAGTATAAGATATAGTAGGTATACAGATATGTAGGTATATCATATAGTAGGTATACAGGATATATAGGTAACAGGATATAGTAGGGATATCTGGATATAGTAGGTATATCAGGATATAGTAGTAACCAGATATAGAGTAATCAGGATAGTAGGTATATCAGGATATAGTATATATCCAGGATATAGTAGTATATCAGATAGTAGGTATACAGGATATAGTAGTATACAGATATAGTAGGTATATCAGATATAGTATACAGGAATAGTAGTATACCAGATATAGTAGGTATACAGATATAGTAGGTATACAGGATATAGTAGGTATATCAGGATATAGTAGGTATATCAGGATATAGTAGGTATACCAGGATATATAGGTATATCAGGATATAGTAGTATACCAGGATATAGTAGGTATATCAGGATATAGTAGGTATACCAGGATATAGTAGGTATATCAGGATATAGTAGGTATACCAGGATAAGTAGGTATATCAGGATACAGTAGGTATACAGGATATAGTAGGTATATCAGGATATAGTAGTATATCAGGATATAGTAGGTATACAGGATATAGTAGGTATACCAGGATATAGTAGGTATATCAGGATATAGTAGGTATACAGGATATAGTAGGTATATCAGATATAGTAGTATCAGATATAGTAGGTATATCAGGATATAGTAGGTATACCAGATATAGTAGGTATATCAGATATAGTAGGTATATCAGATATAGTAGGTATACAGTAAGTAGGTATATCAGGATATAGTAGGTATACCAGGATATAGTAGGTATATCAGGATATAGTAGTATACCAGGATATATAGTATACCCGGAATAGTAGGTTGTATAGATACAGTAGGTATATCAGGATATAGTAGGTATCAGGATATAGTAGGTATATCAGGATATAGTAGGTATATCAGGATATGTAAAAGTATACCAGGATTTAGTGGTTACAGGATATGTAGTTATTAGGATATAGGTTAAAGGACATGTAGGTATACCAGGATATATAGTATACCAAGATAAGTTGGATACCAGATTGTAGTGTAATCAGATTTAAGGTTATATCAGATATATGTTACCAGGATAATATATATCATGATATATAGGTATAACAATTAAGTAGGTATACAATATGTAGTATATAGGATTATGGTATATCAGTAAAAGGATTAACCGAAGTAGGTATATCAAAAAGAGGTATACAGATATATAGGTAATCAGATACGTAGTATACAGGTAAAAGTAGGTATACAGGATATAGTGGTATACCAGATATATAGGTTATCAGTATATAGTGGTATACAGGTATATAGTATTCAGATTAGTATAAAGGGGGGGGGGGGGGGGGGGGGGGGGGGGGGGGGGGGGGGGGGGGGGGGGGGGGGGGGGGGGGGGGGGGGGGGGGGGGGGGGGGGGGGGGGGGGGGGGGGGGGGGGGGGGGGGGGGGGGGAATATAGTATATCAGGATATAGTAGGTAACAGGATATAGTAGGTATATCAGGATATAGTAGTTATATACCAGGATATAGTAGTATATCAGGATGAGTACAATAGTGTATATCCAGGATATAGTAGGTATACCAGGATATAGGGGGGGGGGGGGGGGGGGGGGGGGGGGGGGGGGGGGGGGGGGGGGGGGGGGGGGGGGGGGGGGGGGGGGGGGGGGGGGGGGGGGGGGGGGGGGGGGGGGGGGGGGGGGGGGGGGGGGGGGGGGGGGGGGGGGGGGGGGGGGGGGGGGGGGGTATGTATATAGTAGGTATATCAGGATATAAGTGTATACCAGGATATAGAGTATACCAGAATAGTATGTATTCAGGATATAGTAGGTATATCAGATAATAGGTATATCAGGATTACAGTAGGTATACCATGATATAGTAGGTATATCATGAATGTAGTATAAGCGATATATATACCAGGATTAGTAGGTTATCAGGTATAGTAGGGTATATCAGGATATAGTAGGTATATCAGATATAGTAGGTAACCAGGATATAGTAGGTAATCCAGGATATAGTAGGTATATCAGGATACATAGTAGTATAACCAGGATACAGTTAGTAATATCGATGGAATATAGATCTGTATATAGGTATATCAGATATAGTAGGTATATCAGGATATAGTAGTATACAGGATATAGTAGTATATCCAGGATATAGTAGGTATATCAGGATATAGTAGGTATATCAGGATATAGTAGGTATACCAGGATATAGTAGGTATATCAGGATATAGTAGGTATATCAGGATATAGTAGGTATACCAGGATCCACCCTGTCTACGAAAACGTTTCCCATATTCGCATCCTGAGGATGTGTCATGTCGTGGTCACAGCGACTGAATCAATGCTGTCCCTCTGTTTACGGTCTTCTAAGAATTTGTTTTTTTATGGCCCCTGTTTCAAAAGACCATGGCAAGGCAATTTTCTGTCGGCGTTATATAAAAGTCATAACCTGAAGTATAGCAGTCTTTGGCGCATTTCTTGTCTCACGTTATTTTCGCGTGCAATAATTCAATTTTAAGCTCGTTATTTCATATCCCACACTAATTGTAATTGCCATTGTTCAATATCATTCTGCACATCACATGAGTATAACGACACAACAATTTAAAGAACCGTGGAGTATGACAAATATGCCGTGCTGTATATATGTTTACTTTTTTCATGCGATGTTAACAAAGGTCATTGTTGGAACGTGCTGCAAGACAGGCTTATCTGATTTCAACAAGAGAGGCAATGTACGTATAAACGTAACATTCAGATACGTTCGCGTAACCATTGTTGCCGTAGAAAAGCAATAAGTATTACATATTCTGACTGTGTGTCTGTAGCCTTAGTTATCCAGCATGCAGTGCGCATGCGTTGTATTATATTGTCATCTGTGGTCTGTCTGGCTGTACCATATTTTTCCACATTATGTCATAAACGGCACGATTTGAGGATAAAAAACTTCTTGAACATAAAATGTATTTTGATTTTCTCTACAATTTTTGTCTGAAACATTTCTCATTCTAAGAAGAATTCAGCGATATATTATCATAAATGTACATAGGTCTTCATTTAAAGTACCGTTATTCTTGTCAGATTTTAATGAAACTAAATTTTCTCGACACATTTTCGAAAAATATCAAATTTCATATGAAATCCGTCCAGTGGGAGTATAGTTGTACCATGCGGACAAACAAACAGACATGTCGAAGCTAACAGTCGCTTTTTTTTTTTTTTGCAATTTTTCGAACGCACCTAACAAAATGTGTGATGCCTTGTACCTTGCGTGAGGCATACGGAAAAATCCATTTGTGACCTTTCATAAAGTAGACTTTATTACGCGTCAACATCGCTAAAAACCGGTATTTACTAGCATCGTTCAGTGAAATAATTCCATATCGAATTAAAAAATATGTCGTACACCGGTTTAGATGCTCACATTGTCACAGATGTAAGCAGAGACACATTTTACGTCCACACCAGGCGTTATTTTTTTAACTTTTTACACAATCTGTTGCCTTTGAAAATAATCTAATCCCAGCGCCATCTTGCTCAAAGCCACTTCCAGAACTTCAGTAAATTATACTGTGCTGCTCCTAGTGGTCGAGTTTTTTAGCGCCCCGCAGCAGAAGCTACGGACGCACCGCAGCCTTAAGGCTTATTGTGCAACCTTGTGATGAAGACGAAGAGAAAGATGATCAGTTTTTTTTTTATTTTTCCGTGTAATGTAGCACCAGTGGAATGAAATTGACAGGGGAAAACCGAAGTACTCGGGGAAAAACCTGTCCCAGTGCCACTTTGTCCACCACAAATCCCACATGGACTGACCGGGATCGAACACGGGCCTCCGCGGTGTGAGGCCGGCGACTAACCGCCTGAGCCATGGCACGGCCTTTAGTGGTCGAGTTAACCACAGTCCTTTTAACGACGCCTTTTCAGTGACATAAGTTAATGCACCAGGTTTTACTATATGACACTGTTGCTTCAGCCCGCCGCAAGCCCTGAACCGTTCTAGGAGTGCATGCTGTTACAAGCACATTCGCAGCGTCGCAATTTGAAAACTCCGTAAAATCGAATGGTAGGACGGTTCTCGATAAAGAATTTGAAAGAACGCTGAAGGGAACGATTATTGTTGTCACTAAGGTTATGTTTTCAGCGTTTGGAAAGACTGAGGAAAACCACGACAAATTTCAAAGTGTACACCTGAGGATGGCTGGATCACAGCCGAAACATTTGTAGGGTAAAAGTGTAACAGAAATAAAAAAAGTGCATTTGTTGGTTATAATACTGCTAACTAAATACGCAAGAGTTTCGGAAGTGCCGAAGAATTCCAATACTGCAGTAATCTCCATGCGCTATCAGCTGCGTCTTTGTGTGTTACATACAGCAGCGCTTTGCAGACGTATTCTTGACACTAATTTAGCACTAATTGAACTGTGTTTCGTGCTGTCGCCTTTTTCTGGCCTGTAAACATTTTCGTTGGCTGGGGTTCCTCGGGATATTGAAAATTATTTTAGGGGCTTCTGTATGGAACAAATGTTGGGACACATTGCGTGAGGCGTCGTAATACATCAGCTACTGCCGTAATAAAATTGTACGCGTCTTGAGGTAGCCCGTATAGCTCAGTTGCTATAGTGACTAGGCTAAGGGTTGGGATACCGAGGAACCTGTGTTCGATTTTCGACTCCCGGCAGGGACAAGCGAATTTTTCTCTTCTATACAGGCTGTGGGGGCCCGCCCAGCATCTTATCCGATGGGAGGCGAGGGATAAGCGGACGGGGTATGAAGCTAACCACTTACGTCAATCCAATATGAATGCATGGAGCCGTACCTCCACTTACCTATCGGTAACTTTTATCTTTCTGTTTTTTACGTTGTATGCGCCCCGTGACGTTTGTGTAATGAAATGTCTCTAAGAGAAATAAATTTCCCATCAATTTATATCCAGTAGGGCGATTATTTGTACTGCCGCCGGCCGTGCGCAAGTTGGTGCATCACCGCCGTTCACCATGCAGCACAATTGCATGCTCGGTGTACCACATGACTCGCCATTCCACTGGTCATCATCCCCAGGATTGGTGAGACAATTACGCAGCTCCATCGCTGTTGCTCAGTGTTGCCTATGTACGTCAGTTTGCAGCTCGGCGTGTCGATCGTACTCACGTGTCTGCATTCCTGACCACATTTTGGTAAGAAAGATTATATCTTCGTATAGAGCTTATAAAATCATCAAACCGTGAAGTTCAATCCTGACAGGACTTTGTTAAGTTTCTGAACTTGTTACCATTACTATAAAATCTTACCTATGATTTGTAAACAGTCTCTGATGTCAACGTATGTGACCTTCGTAAAGGTCCTTCTACGGCGACCTTGCGCCAAGGCATTCTGAAGTGTGCTGTACATACACCTCGAATGGAGAAGCCTAAACGTCGAGTACTTTATTATTTTCGTAAGTTATTTGCAATCAGGCATGCGTATATAAAAGGACAGACCAATGTGTCTAAACACCACTCCTTAACAGTTTCTACATTTGAAAGCAGGCATTACATATTTAAAACAAACAAAATTAGTCTCTGTGCTTAATTAACCACCACACGATAAAAGCATAAGAGTGGATATAAGGCTCCACTTCTTCTTAATATCACCATTGTATGGTCAGTAGTTAGCTTCACGCCTCCGGCCGTTTTAAATCCGGTACCCTTAAATATGAGGCTGGATGGGCCCTAGATTTGGTCCAGTCGCTTTGGCGAAGGAAAAAAACCTCTTGTCTTTCCCAGAAATCGAACCCCGATTCGTTATTACTATTCAAAAACACCAACTGGATGCACTTTTTATTAATAAAAACCGTATAGTTCTTTAAAACATTTTAAAAAACCGACATATGTTTCGGCTCCTCACTGAGCCATCTTCAGGGGTTTTTATGTCACTAAAACTGCATATATTTACAAACGTCTATCCATTGGTTCACTTTGTAAGCACAATTTTACCACCTTCACTGTTACTGACGCGCACAGTCACTTTGTATCTGTGTTAAACTGATAGACTAGTATTTTGGTAGATGTTATTGTACGGATGCATGGTACTGTATCGTCTTATTTCGTGGGGTGTATTCTTATGGTGTGTGCTGTACCTGGTTGTGTGTGAGTCTGTACCCGATTCGTTGGTTGTCCATCCTGCAGCCTAGTCACTATATCAACTAAGCTACCCCGACTCCGTCTGAGATGTATATATTTACTGTATGTGACAATGCCGTCTTACAGATAACAATGTAAGTACAGTCGAACCCGTTTATAACGACATCGGTTTATGCGACACCTCGTATATAGCGTGAAATGTGATGATGTATCAGTTAATTCCCAATAATCATCATACTCCTCGGTTATAACAACACTCGTTTATAACAACACAAATTATGCAGTCCATCTCATGACGTTATAATCGAGTTCGACTGTATTTTATTTTGGGAGTATTATTTTAATGTCGGCTCCCATTTTGTCTCCATTTACTCCCGACCCACTGTTCAGCTGTAGACGTCTCCTCTCCCACGTTTGTTATTTTCGTCATCGTACGAGTATATTGAGACGTGGGCGCGCTGTCTGAGGAACTCGCTGCTTTGCACACCTTCGAACGTAAGGACAGTGGGTTCGAAGCACGCTCAGGGCACGTGTACATATGTCTGTGCTGTCCCGTGCAGACACAAGCTCCCGTGACGGAACTACCTTCTGCCCAAGTTGCCCTGCCAAGGAGTCAAGTCTTCTGCGATGTCACGCGGTGTCAACTGAAAAATATTTAGAGACATTTCGCAGAATCCTTGTGCCTTCTTCTTCACGATCAAGCAGTCTATCATTCGAAGCTTTAGTAACTAATCACATTAGTCTCGCGGTCATACCAAATGCCTATAAATAATTAAAAGATGTATTTTTCTGGGATGTGGCGCCGCGTCATTGGACGTTTCGCGCTCGACGTTTCAGGACAACGTGGTGGTCCCACCTTCCAAGTTTCGTAATGCCCATAGATGGACACCAATCATCAGTGACGTGGCACCACATCTCAGAAGAACGGAGGCCTCAACTGCACCGCTGCGAGAGCCAAAAAACTCTCGACATACAACTGTATAGCGCGACGCCCTGGGCCACACTGTCCTGTACCGCCTATACGATATCAGCTGAAATCCCTTCACTGATAAGCCCGCACTAACCCAATGCAGCAATGTTCTTGTCCACAAACTTGTCAAGAAATTCCCTGCAATTTATGGAAACGCTAACGTTCATCGCCGTGTTCACAAAAGACAGCCACTTTTGCGTACCCTGAAACATTTGAATCCAGCCCACGCCCCCCCCCCCCAATATTGCCGCAGACATTCGTCACGCTTTTCCCGGCACAGTTACAATTTTATGGTTTTAAAGGGCTCCGTCCCGGTGTCCCGCAAAATTCGGTTCCAGACGCCAAGTGTCCCGGGTTTTCCAAAGTCATAAAAATAGGATATTTCTCAAAATGCGTACGAACATTTTGATTTTCTCACAGTGGGACGACACATCTATAGTAGGTCAGCCATCAACCGACCACTAACTGGACAGAATAGGAGAGGGAGAGGTAGATGTGTAGATTTGTGATTATAGAGTGTGGACTGGGACTGCGAAGGGTGAGGAACGGATTAATTCATTCACTCATTCATTCATTCATTCATTCCTTACTTGTCTTACGACAAGTCCGTAGCCTCTTCCAAAGCGAGTTCTCCACAGGGTGCGATCTAGTGCTGCCTCATTCAATTTCCAGTATCTTCTCTTTTCCTTAAGGTCATGCAGTAGGTACCTACGTCTTCATGCTCGTCTTCCCGTCACTTCTGTCCTTCCCTCTATCCTTCCTTCTAACTTTCCTTCAATCACATGTTTTAGAAGGCAGTTCCTAAGCAAGATGTGACCAATCCAGTTAGCCTTCCTTATTTTTATTGTAGGTATGATAGGTCTTTTTTCAACAGTGTGTACTAAGGAGGGAAATGATATATATATATATATATATATATATATATAACATGGCGCGCCCTTCATTCATTCATTCACTCATTCTGTAGCCTCTCTTACGACAGGTCCGTAGCCTCTTCATTCTGCAGTCTGTCTTACGACAGGTCCGTAGACTCTTCATTCTGTAGTCTGTCTTACGACAGGTCCGTAGACTCTTCATTCTGTAGTCTCTCTTACGACAGGTCCGTAGCCTCTCCCAAAGCGAGTTCTCCACAGGGTGCGATCTAGTGCTTCCTATTTCAATTTCCAGTATCCTCTCTTTTCCTTAAGGTCATACAATAACTGCTTACGTCTTCTTCCTCGTCTTCCCGTCATTTCTATCCTTCCCTCTAACTTTCCTTCAATCACATGTTTCAGAAGGCAGTTTCTACGCAAGATGTGACCAATCCAGTTAGCCTTTCTTCTTTTTATTGAATGTACGATATTCCTCTCCTCCTTCACTCTGTGTAATACTTCTTCATTTCTCACACGATCGGTCCAGCTGATCTCCATCCTTCTCCAGCACCACATTCCAAAACTTTCCAGGTACTGAGGAACGAATATGTAAATAAAAATCAGTAAGTGAAGTGAATGTCTGGGTTTGAGCAGTATTCTAATTGTTATTATTTTCATTTTTTGTGTCTGAGTTATAATTTCTATCTGAGCTATCTCTTTGCAATAATATTAATAAATAGCTATGATTTTTATTAAATCGTCTTCAAACCCTCCTCTCCCCACCCGGCCACCTAAATGTTATGAAGTATCCCGGATTTTTGTTTTAAAAAGAAATTGAGTCATACACATAATTAACACAGATTATTGAGAAACTTGGGTACGTAGCATTATTCGTTAAAAATGAACATTCTATAATAATATGGCGAACAAAGAGGGGCCTTCTTTCCACATAAGATATACCTGACACGCAGCAGAAGGTTAGCTGTGACGTATAACGTCCGTAATGAAATAATTCAACGACACTATTTGTATTCTTACTTTCAAGGTCTAGGCCAAAGACTTCCCGAGGCCACTTCGAATTACGGCGCATTCAGTGACGTAGGCGAACAAGGTGCGAATTCGGAGTACCTTATAGCGGTTTCTTTGGACGGGGAAGCCCAAAGACGTACACAGCAGAGTCATACTGCAGAAACTACGTAACAATTCATCAGCTGGTCTTATCGCAAACAAGATGCATAAACGTTCACAATCTTCCATGCAGTTTATTACCCATTTTAATATTATTCTCCAACGTACGTCTTTAGAGCGGTCTTCTTCTGTCATGTTTTCCCTGTACGAATTCTCTGCCCTCCCATGCATTCCACATACCCCACCCACCTAATAACATCTGGGAAAAAGTACAGATCATGCAGTTCAGCCTTCGCGCTTCTGAGATGATACACGGCGTAGGTTGGTATTTGGTTAGCGACGTTTCGGGACAACGTATCGGTCCCACCTTCAAGAGTCAAGCAGTCCAAAAAGAACTTTGACCCTTGAAGATGGAACCCGATAGGTTGTCCCGAAACGTCTGTGCTGGTGTTTATTATCCTCTTCTTTTCGTTCTCATCCTCATTATTCCTTTCCATCTGTTCTCTTCGTTTTCTTCTTTTTGTCACAATTCCCTCCACCCTATTCCTTCTTCATGCCCCTTTACGTTTATTAACCTCCTTGTCTTTCTGCACACCAGGTAGCCGGTCTAGTCCAATCGATACAGTGAGTAAGCTAGAGGCTGGACGTCCGAGGAACCGTGGCTCAATTCCTCGCAGAGCTAAGAGATTAATCATCGTTTCGATTTCAAAGTGTTAGGCCTCGTGGCCCCGTTCTGTTCCCCATATAACAATCCAGATGTCTCTTTAAAGGGCGTCCTGAGTTCCTTTGCTGCTGTTTGATACAGTGGAACCTCGAACTTCGAACACAATCCGTTCCAGGAGACGGTTCGACTTTCAAGTTGTTCGACTTTCGAGTTAAATTTCCCCATAAGAAATAATGTAAATTGAATTAATCCGTTCCAGACCCCCAAAATTTACCCAATATAAAACATTTTAAGTGCCCATTTCAAAAGATCATAATGATAAAACAAGTATATTTAATTTCAATAATTGAAAATTTTTATTTATAATAGTACATACATAAAAGAATATTGTATAATAATCAATCAATAATAATAGTAGGAGGGATATTACTGTTCACTGGAAGGTGAATTACCCTTCTTTCATCTGGACCAAGCAGAGAGAGAAGGCGACCACGTGACGACCACGTGATTCGTTGTTCGACTTTCGAGTTTTTGTTTGAGTTTCAAAACCGGATTTTCCTCGAATTTTTTGTTCGAGTTTCAAGTTGTTCGAACATCAAACCGTTCGAAGTTCGAGGGTCCACTGTATTTCATAACATTCTCTCCGTCTACAAACACTCTGCGATATTTATCTCATCTCCAAAACGTCCGATCCGGCTCTGGGGCCCAAACAGACCCCACTTCAACAAGTACCGGTGGCTTTTTCCCCGGAAGCAGACGGGTGGGGTGTGAACCTGACCACTTACCTTCATATAGTACCGAGGTTAAGAATGACTGGAGCTACGCCTTCATTTTTCTGTACCTATAATGCCGTGCCTATTTAAACACGGATACAACTTCACCTTTGACATAAGCGAGAGAGAGTATTGGCTTCAAAGATTGTGCAGTTTTTTTCTAAGTCGAGAGAGAGCAGTGACCTTGCGAATATATTGTTTTATTGACCTGTGACAGTCTTTTAAGAGTCTGGCTTGTTTTTTTTATATCGAGGTCACAGAGAAAGGAAGCCTCCGATCATTAACACGATGAAAAGAACTAGAAATGTGTCATTATGTCACGGCCCAAATAGTTGTGTAATTGACGGTTGTTCCGACGGCTCTTCTGCAAGGCTTATAGAGGTCTCGACAGAATTTTGCCAGTTCCTTATTTATTTAACGATGCCCTGTCAATTGCTTCGGTCACATAACGCCTGATAAAAATTCCGCCTATATCAATATATGAGGGTAAATCAGGGTATAAGTTTGCAACGCATATACAGTCGAACCCGGTTATAACGACATCGGTTTATACTACACCTCGCCTATATCGTTATATATGCTGCGGTACCAATTAATTTCCTCACTGTTAACCATAACATTATACTCCTCGGTTATAACAACGCTCGTTTATAACGACACATAATATTCAGTCCCTTTCTTGACGTTATAACCGAGTTCGACTGTATTTTGTATTCTTTATTTTAAAGTCTAATAATAACATTTTATGTTTAACTGTGTTGCTATTCCACTACTCTTCCCAACCACAACTGAGCCATTTAACATATCGTGGGACGAGCTTGCCTATTCCCTGTTGATATCAGTCCGTGTCCTGTGTTATCAACCATCGTGTCATAACTATTCCAACATCGTCATTATCTTTAAATTTGTGCCCGCAAAGATTTTGTTTCATCGCTATAAACAGATGATAATCGCTCGGTGACGAATTCCCCTGATATAATCACAATCTTTAGTTACGAAAATGTAACCTTATTTTCTAACCGGTCACAGTACATTAATTTGGGGCGTAGGTTGTAACGTACACTTGGTAGATCATAACGGAAATTAAAGTAAAGCTCTACGCATTCATAATAATCTCTCCACTAGATGATGAATGATATGCTTCATGATCTGTACTCACCACATATCATCGTGATCATCAAATCAAGCATGAAATGGGCGGTGCATGTGGCACGTACGGGAGAGAGCAGGTGTGCTTATAGGGCTTTGGTCAGGAAAACTGACGGAAAGAAACAACTTGGAAGGCCTGGGCATAGAAGGGAGGAAAATATTAAAAAGGGTTTTCAAGAAATATAATGAGGGATTGGATTGAATTAATCTGGCTCAGGCTTGGGACAAAGTGGTGGGCTCTTCTGGACACGGTAATGAAATTTCGGGTTAAATAAAACGCGGGAAATATTTTTGACTAACTAAAGAACTATTATAATCTCAAAAAAGACTGTTCCATGAAGTTATATGACGACTGGGCTATACCCACGCTGCAGTCATTCTGCTCAGCCAGGGGAACGAACCTCAGACACCCATTTCAGAGGAGACTATCTTCGTACAACAGCCGGGCTGGACACAAAGGCTACAGAAATGTCCACTGTCTTGTCCGGAACGTAACGTCAATTCTCCAGCCAGTCACTTTACTGACACGGCTGCCAGAACTAGAAAATTAATCACCTATAGCGGGAAATAAGACTAATTAGACAGTCAACGTTCCGATTACACTGACCTGACTAGGTCATGTGTTAGATAACTGGCCGACATATTTGATGATGTCACAGATAGTGACAGTGGCGACGCACTGTCTGTTAACACTGTCGAGAGTAAACGCGACGCTCCACGTCAGAACGCCTTCCATCATAACTAAGACAATTCTTCCTACAGAATCTAGTAGTTGCTTATCTTATCAAGAAATTTCTGTCATTTTATGGAAACCGAACGTTCATTATTACTAAAACAACCATTGACGTACACGAATACATAAAAGAATACTGTTATTATTTACAGCTACATGTTTCGGCTATAATCAGGTGGAATACTGCATATATTTAGGAAGGTTCTGAAGCCTTTACAGTATTTATAACGATAAAGAAATATATCAAGTACAGTGGAACCTCGAACTTCGAACACAATCCGTTCCAGGAGACGGTTCGACTTTCAAGTTGTTCGACTTTCGAGTTAAATTTCCCCATAAGAAATAATGTAAATTGAATTAATCCGTTCCAGACCCCCAAAATTTACCCAATATAAAACATTTTAAGTGCCTATTTCAAAGGTCATAATGATAAAACAAGTATATTTAATTTCAATAATTGAAAATTCTTATTTATAATAGTACATACATAAAAATATTGTATAATAATCAATCAATAATAATAGTAGGAGGGATATTAATGTTCACTGGAAGGTGAATTACCCTTCTTTCATCTGGACCAAGCAGAGAGAGAAGGCGACCACGTGACGACCACGTGATTCTTTGTTCGACTTTCGAGTTTCTGTTCGAGTTTCAAAACCGGATTTTCCTCGAATTTTTTGTTCGAGTTTCAAGTTGTTCGAACATCAAACCGTTCGAAGTTCGAGGGCCACTGTATATTCTACTGTAACTTAAAATTGCTAATTTCAGCAACTTCAAATAGCCATTATCTCTTTTCTATGTTGTTTTATAAGCTTCAAGATAATGATTATGTGTCTTAGGTAATCCCTATAACGTGTTCTCAAATCGCACCACGGTTAAAGTAGTCATTTTTGCATCTCTATACAATTAACTAAGACACAAATTAATCGTTTTAAAGACTTCGGCACAATAACAGTTACTAACAAGATAGGCAGTGCACGTATAACGTAACATTGAGACGCGTTCCCGTAACCATTGTTGCCGTGGAAAAGCAATAAGTATTACATATACTGAGTGTGTGTCTGTAGCCTTAGTTATCCAGCATGTAAAGCGCATGCGCCGTATTATATTGTCATCTGTGGTCTGTCTGGCTCTACCATATTTTTCCACATTATCTCATAAACTGCACGTTTTTTCAGAAAAAAAAAAGTTACTGAACATAAAATGTGTTTATTTTGAGTTTATCTACAACTTTTGTCTGAAACAATACTCATTCTAAGAAGAATTGATCGACATATTATCATAAATGTACATAATTCGTCATGTAAAGTACCCGTTATTCTTATCAGAATTTAATCACGCTTTAATTTTCTGAACAGATTTTCGGAAAATACTCAAATATGAAATTTAATGAAAATTCGTCCAGCTAGGAGCCTAGTTGTTACATGCGGATGGACAGACAGGCAGGTATGACGAAGCTAATAGTCGCTTTTCGTAATTTCGCGAACGCGCATAAAAATAATGATGCCTACATAAAAAGTCTGTTAATGGTTCAGTAATTTTAAGGTACAGTAGAATGTACCAAATACAGGACATACACAAAAGAATGGTGCAGTTTCAAAAGTGAATAAAACATTTATTTCTCACCTTACACGGGCACAACATACACCGTCAGCGGCGGCAACTGTCCAAGTTTCTCATTTGGTAATTACAATCCTTCAATGTGTGCACCCTGGGTCACACGACACACATCCACACGGTAATCAAACTCATCCCAGACCCGGTGTAGCATGTCCGCTGTAATGGCCTGCAGTGCATGCGTTATCCGATCACGAATTTCATAGATGGACGTGGGCAATGGTGGTACATAAACGCTGTCTTTAACGAACCCCCAAAGAAAGAAATCGCACGGTGTAAGATCTGGCGAACGGGGTGGCCAAGGGAGAAGGTTCTTGTCTCCATTTACAGCAGCACGTCCGATCCAGCGCTGTGGAAGAACACGATTGAGAATCACTCGTACATTCCACGCAGTAAGCATGAGAAGCGAACTGCTGGTAGCGCATGAGAAACTTGGACAGTTGCCGCCGCTGACGGTGTATGTTGTGCCCGTGTAATGTGAGACATAAATTTTTTATTCACTTTTGAAACCGCACCATTCTTTTGTGTATGCCCTGTATATGTCTTTCGTGCTACCCCTTGAAGATGGCCAAATAATGGCTGAAAAAGTAGGTATAAATAATAAGAGGATTGTTCTATGTAATTTATGTACTTCTGTACTGTGTTGGTTATTTTATTAACTAAAACAAACCTGCGCGGTCAAAACGTAATGTTACAAAGTTCAGTAGTCGGTTGACAACAATATCTGTCTTTAGCTAGATGAAGCCAGCCCACACTCTCCCATCGTAATTACCGAAAATCTATTTTAATATTATCCTTCTATCTACGCCAAGATCTTCCAAGTAGTCTCTTTCCTTCATGTTTTACTACCGAACTATTTCTTCAATAACTAACAGTAACACTTCTTTGTCCGAGTTAGGACTTTTTCATCGGTAATATTAGAATCTTTCTTTAAAGCCTTTAGAACCTGGTCTTTGTATTGGAGAGGCAATGTGTTTTCCGTGAGGTGAGAACTGACTTTTAAAACATTACTTAAGGTAAATTCACGTTTCAAATTGTTAAACCACGCCGTCGCTACTATTATACTTACGTATGTCTTGAAATTAGTTTCATCAAATTTCAACACGTGTGGAGAAACAAAGAATGTAACACAATATTTGGTGTACACTCAAGACATGAACTGAAAGAATGTCATTTAAAAAAAAAAAACCTACTTGAGAGATATGAGATTCTCACAGCAGTATTTCTGGAGATTCAGTTCTTCTGGGATGTGACGCTGTGTGTTAGGGCAAATGGTACCCGACATTTCGAAAGATCCTACTGCCTTCATCTTCAGATTTAAACAGTCCAAGAGGGATTTAAGCAACGATACAGAGTAACATCCCAGAAGGTCTGAAGTTTCAGGAACTTACTTAATGCTGTAACAAATTTGTAAATTTAAACGACCTTCCTTATATATATTTCCCATACATTTGACCTTGAAGATGAGTATTTCCTCGTTTATATTCTTTCAATGCCAAATCAATGTGTGACAGGCGATGCCTAACCTTACATGCAAATCACAATGCTTCCACGCAGACCCTACACTGTTATGCAACCCCACATACGTTCCTCTCTGCGATGACTGGTAAATACAATACAATCAAATGTGACGACACATAATATTATCTTGTTTGTGGCTTATTTGAAATCAGGCGTTGTATATTTTGTAACAATCGGTACAGTGTGACTCGAGAATAGTTTGATGCTTCAATATCGTCACCTAAGTTTATTAATTGTCAACTCTTTCTGTGCTGCGGACGAGATGTCTTCCTCAGCAACAACGGCACTTCTGCTCAGAATGTGTTTCGCATATCACA
This sequence comes from Reticulitermes speratus, assembly GCA_021186555.1. Taxonomy (NCBI): domain Eukaryota; kingdom Metazoa; phylum Arthropoda; class Insecta; order Blattodea; family Rhinotermitidae; genus Reticulitermes; species Reticulitermes speratus. The sequence goes on from JAJKFL010000008.1 coordinate 7,778,546, forward strand.
ATATGAGTGAAAATAATCTGCGGGATTTAATGTTCTCACGGCAGTAACTGTCTTTTGTAAAACGCGCCGTGTAGTGTGGCAGAAATTTTCCGACGTTTCGGAAGAACCCGCTGCTTCCATCTCCAGCACAGAAGATATTCTTTTGAAATCTCTTGAAATAGATTAATAGGCTGTTAGGGTGGGGCGAGTGGTGCGGACCACAGGGGCAGCCGAGTCCAAGGGGTGACAAAGTGGACGGAAAAATGAATATTCTAAATTTTAAAAAATTTGAGTTTCTGCGTTCAACAAATTTTAAACTACTGAAATAAATAAAAGGAAATTTAATAAATAATTGTATTTTTTTAAAGTTCGTAATTTCTGTCACGGATGGCCATTGTTATTGCTCGCCCCGGGCGTCAAAAAACCTAGCTACGCCACTGAATGTAAGTACAATATCAAGTTATCTTTAAGTGATGTGCACTCTGATTACATGTTTCGACTAAAATCAGGCGAAACATGTAGTCATGATTATGTCAGATAATAAACGTAACTTGATTTTTTTTTTCCAAGGGCTCGACAGCCCCTTGGGGGCCTAGGCCGCCTCATTTTTCGAGGCTTCACAATCACACACTTTAGACACGCCACACTCGGTAGGACTCCTCTGGACGAATGACCAGCCCGACGCAGAGACCTCTACCTGACAACACACAACACTCACAACAGACAGACATCCATGCCCCCGGCGGGATTCGAACCCACAATCCCAGTAAGCGAGCGGCCGCAGACCCACGCCTTAGACCGCGCGGCCACTGGGATCGGCACTTTATATTGTACTTATTAATATAATACAGTTGAACTCGGTTACAACGTCATGAAAGGGACTGAATATTTTGTGTCGTTATAAACGAGGATTATAATGTTACGGTTAACAGTGAGGAATTAATTGGTACCACAGAATATCTGACGTTATAGGCGAGGTGTCGTATAAACCGATGTTGTTATAAACGTGTTCGGCTGTAGTTGTGAAATTGATAATTGGATTTATTTGTTAGTATCAACAGTGCGGAATGCAACAAACAAATATAAAAATTCCTTGAAAACCAAACACAATGATTATGTCCAACACGCAGATAGAAGCCTGCAGTTACAGAGAATGACGACTGTTAACCTCCCCCCCCTTGATATCACGGAACCTGTTAATCATCCAAAGATAACAGCACTTGCACGTGTACGAAATGACGTTAAGTGATCGCGACATCAATGCTGCACTACTGGCGGGGACGGCGACGGCGACGGGCCAAATCGGTCAAGGTTTTCCGTCGTTTACATCTGTCCTACAGCAGACCCCATGTTATTACCCAAATTTCGGTCGTTTACATCTGTCCTACAGCAGACCCCATGTTAGTACCCAAATTTCCGTCTTTTACATCTGTCCTACAGCAGACCACATGTTAGTACCCAAATTTCCGTCGTTTACATCTGTCCTACAGCAGACCACTTGTTAGTACCCAAATTTCCGTCGTTTACATCTGTCCTACAGCAGACCACATGTTAGTACCCAAATTTCCGTCGTTTACATCTGTCCTACAGCAGACCCCATGTTATTACTCAAATTTCGGTCTTTTACATCTGTCCTACAGCAGACCACATGTTAGTACCCAAATTTCCGTCGTTTACATCTGTCCTACAGCAGACCCCATGTTAGTACCCAAATTTCCGTCGTTTACATCTGTCCTACAGCAGACCCCATGTTAGTACCCAAATTTCCGTCGTTTACATCTGTCCTACAGCAGACCACATGTTAGTACCCAAATTTCCGTCGTTTACATCTGTCCTACAGCAGACCCCATGTTATTACCCAAATTTCGGTGTTTTACATCTGTCCTACAGCAGACCACATGTTAGTACCCAAACTTCTGTCGTTTACATCTGTCCTACAGCAGACCACTTGTTAGTACCCAAATTTCCGTCGTTTACATCTGTCCTACAGCAGACCACATGTTAGTACCCAAATTTCCGTCGTTTACATCTGTCCTACAGCAGACCACATGTTAGTACCCAAATTTCCGTCGTTTACATCTGTCCTACAGCAGACCACATGTTAGTACCCAAATTTCCGTCGTTTACATCTGTCCTACAGCAGACCACATGTTAGTACCCAAATTTCCGTCGTTTACATCTGTCCTACAGCAGACCACATGTTAGTACCCAAATTTCCGTCGTTTACATCTGTCCTACAGCAGACCCCATGTTAGTACCCAAATTTCCGTCCTTTACATGTCCTACAGCAGACCCCATGTTAGTACCCAAATTCAACGTCACAATGGGCACTTCTTCCGCAGCTCTCCTAGTATTGTCATCAAGTCTCCGCCAAAATATAGCCTTTCAAATGTTACTGTCAAAATTCAGCAACAATTCATTTGGCCTTTAAGAGTTCAACTTATTTCCTCCGATCTATATTCCAAACCCTTCGACTTCCATCGCTAACTCGACAGTATTAGTAGCAGTAGTAGTAGTAGTAGTAGTAGTAGTCAGGCGTGCACCCAGAATTTTTTATTGGGGTGGGGGGGGGGGGGTTGTTCCTGAGGCTACATATAATTTATGTTTGATTTTAAAAAACTGTGTTAAAAAGGTCATGTCATAATATAACTGTAACATAACGCTGTTTGCAAAATGTATTTATATGCAGGCAAGTATAACTACATGTTCCACGACACACGCACCTAAAACACAAGGTCTAACCTTTTTTTCTTATTAAGTTCATCTGTCACACTAAGATTATTTTTCCAAATACCAATGTACTAGTCATCAGCCTATTTCACCGGCTGATTTCGACTGAAGGGTAAATCACGTACAATGTTTGATATAATCGTGTTTACAAAATTAAGATTCTATAAATTGCGATTTTGGTTGCGCTCCTGGTGGTGGTGGTGGTGATGGTAATAGTAGTCGAAGATTCATTACCGTGTTCACAGGAACCATCCACTTTTCCCTGTCCTGAGCCACATAAATAATAACACATATATACGAACACTAACACAAGTCTCACGATTTCTGCTTATTTAATAATTTTTAGCTGCATTTCCTAACTTCAAAATGTTCCGAACTCTAGCTGTACAATATTCTCGTGGATTCCAGCGCGTCAATCGACACTCTCGCGATGCGTGACAACTGTGCGTTACGTTGATATGCATGTAACCAGCGTAAACTAGCTTATGCAACAGACTAGAGATGCCAAGTTGCGTTGGTTAACATTAGCCGCTCAAAGCGAGCGCTAGTGGCATTGCGTCTCAGGTATCTCGTCAATGGGATGGCGTGTTACCACCGAGACGTTATTTGTTACTGTTAACACCGCATTTGTCTTGGCCTCATTACATATATTATTACGCTATTACATTTCTACACGCCACAAGCAGAATAATAGCAGATTCACAGGATAAAGTGTTTTAAGCAGAACCCACAAAGCGTATTACTGTACTGTTTGTCGGATATAACCTCAGATGTTCGTACGGTCGCCATGTTTGTAAATGATGACTTAAAGAGTGATTCCTGATTCATAGTTTGAGAGGTGTGTTTATGATTTATTCGTATACTAAATTTTACATTCCTAACTTTGATGGTCAATTAATTATCGACATCGAAACTTAATAAGCTGCAATATTTTCAAAATGAATTACCATAAATAATTTCAGAATCCTAATTTAATTTATGAGTTACAACTTCTGTGTTGCATTCACTTCCCCTCATTGCGTCAATGTCAATCCCATCTCAGAACTTCGCGATTTCACCTAATTGTTAACAATAATTGTAGGCAATTAAAAATTATGACCCTGAGGTACCTCAATAGCTTTCATATGTATTTTATAAAAATTACGGTTCACCAAAATGAGTCAAGAGGGCTCGAAAAAGTTTTTATTTCCTCCATGGCGCAACAGTCCCTAGTGGGCCAGGGCCTCCTCATTATCGAGCCTTCACGATCACACTGAGACACACCACACATTCGGTACGAATCCTCTGGACGGGTGATCAGCCCGTCGCAGAGACCTCTACCTGACAACACACAACACTCACGAGACAGACATCCATGCCCCCGTCGGGATTCGAACCCACAATTCCAGCAAGCGAGCGGCCGCAGACCCACGCCTTAGACCGCGTGGCTACTGGGATCGGCCTCGAAAAGTTATAGCCTGAATACAACTTTAATTTCATTATTAAGAAATGGAACCGAGACGATCACAATGATACAACAGTCAGCTTTCTTTTAAAAAAAACCCAAATCAATTCTGGGGTTAGGACACCTTTATTTGTGGACAGACGGACCAACAGACGTCCCTTATTCGTTATTGTGCCTAGAAAGTTCACTTCTTTGGGTTCCCAAAATTCTGTGGCTAAAAATGTACAATGTTTTTGGAGCTGATTCTTATGACTTTCTGATGAAATGTCACGACCAGTTTATGTTGCCTTTGAACCGATTCAAGCAAGTTATCTTGTAAAATAGTGGTGTCTTTGTGCCAGCATCGAACTTTCAGGCCCTTTCAGATAATGGAGAGATAGAATCGTCTGTGGCCTTACATCGTACAGCCCCTGGAGACACCACACGACAAGTCACAGCAACATCTCTGTATACCTCACGTGGCTGTGTCAAGGGCAGCCAAATGCAAGAATTCCCTGTAGGAGAATTGACTCAATCCACAATACGGACTATCGGATAACAGTCGTTGAAAACACCCATATACGGCACACAATAACTGAGTAGCTAACTCCATGGAGCAGTCCTTCCTGAAAAGCTAACAGGTCCTCAGTTAGTCAAGAAATTCCCTGCATTTTATGAAGCCCGAAGGTTCATTACAGCATTCACAACAGCCCGCCACCTGTCCCAATCTTGAGCCATATCAATCAAATCCACGGTTGCCCATTCCACTTCTTAAATATCCATTTTAATATTATCCTCCCTTCTACGCGTAGGTCTTGAAAGTTGTTTCTTCCCCTCAGGTTTCCCAACCAAAACCCTGTATGCATCTCTTCTCTCACCCATACGTGCCACATGCCCCGCCAATCTCACCCTTCTTAATTTGATCTGGATAATGTTTGATGAGCAGTACAGATCATGAAGCTCCTCGTTATGTAGTCTTCTCCATTCCCCTGTCACCTCGTCCTAGGCCCAAATATCTTCCTCAGCACCCTATTCCCGAACATCCTCAGCATGTGTTCCTTCCTCAATGTGAGAGACCACGTTTAACACCCATACAAAAGAACAAACAAAATAATATTAGGTTCTAAAAACCCTTTGTAGCACTTTATGCAGAACTCGTCGTCCCTGAGCCACCAGCGGTTACATGAAGGTTGCGCAACTCTGATATAGAAATATTGAAGGCAAAAATTGCGTCTCAGATCGTTTTCCAGAATTTTTTTGCATTTTACAGTGATTTCCTTCTTTTTTAGTTTTGACCTTCCACATTACAAACTTATTTGTTCAACTTAAGAAGACCATCATATCTGCATAATACGTTCACGTTTCTCAAGGTCTACACGTTCTGTAGTGACACCTGTTTCTCGCCCAATCGTCGTGAATATTTGCGCACAAACATGTCTTAATGGATCACACAATGTTTGGCAAAGCCTTGTTCAAAGTAAAGGTAAACGCAATACACAGAAACGCCTAGAATTTACACAGATCTTTCCAGGCGTTTGGTTTCATTCCAAGAACCTAGCTGCTACATGTTTCGGCGTAAATTGAATAAAGTGTCAACAGTATCGAATACAGTAAAAACAGATAATGACTCGACCAAATGAGAAATATAGAGATTTTCAAGGAAGACACCTTTAATTTATATGAAGCCACAAACCCACGGAGCAGAATCCTTCTTTGGAAGCTAACAGTCGCTTACCTAGGCAAGAAACTCTCCACGTTTTATGGAGACCGAAAGTTCATTACCGTTTTCACAACATCCTACCAATTTTCCCTATACTGAACCAGATGAATCCATTCGACACACCCTCACCCTATTCCTTTAAGATCCGTTTTAATTTTATACTCCCATCTATGCTGAGGTCTTCGAAGTGATCTCTTTCCTTCAGGTTTCCCCACAAAAACCGTGTACGAATTTATCTTCTCCCCAATACGTGCCCCGTGCCCCATGCCCCGCCCATCTCATCCTCCCTGATTTGATTACCGGATAATAATATCTGGTGAGGAATAAAAATTACGGAACTCCTTATTATGCACTGTCACCCAGCCTCCTGTTACTTCCTGTCTGTTATGTCCAAACAAATTGCTCGGAATTTTGTCATCTGTGGCCTGTCCGGCTCTACCATATTTTTCCAAGTTATTTTATGAAAGGCATGATTACCTTTATTGAACATAAAATCTGTGTTTTGATTTTCACTACAACTTATGCGTAAAACATTTCTCATTCTAAGAAGAATTCATAAATGTACGTACGCCTTTATGTAAAGTGCCCGTTATTCTTGTCAGATTTTAATGAAACTTCAATCTTTTCGACATATTTTCAAAAAAAAAAAAAAAAAAAAAAAAAAAATCCTCGAATACCCAGTTTCATAAATATCTGCCCAGTGGGAGCCGAGTTGTTCCGTGCGGAAGGACGGACAGACATGATGAAGCAAATAATCGGTTTTTAGCAATTTTGCGAACGTGCCTAAAACTTATTGGTGTTCTGACTATCATGCCACGTTTTGTGGAAACCTGTCAGCTGGTCCAGAAGTGTAAATGGGGGGGGGGGGGGGAGACAGCATGCTGATCCCTAAACTTACTTTCTTCTTTATTCTGTAATCACCGTGCATCTTTTCACAGTCACTATTTACATACACCAACTGGATGCAACTTTATTTAAAAAAACTGTAAAGTTTTTTTAAAACATATTTAAAAACTTTATAAAACCCGACATATGTTTCGGCTCTTATATAGCCATCTTCAGGGGTTTATTGTCGTCAAAACTGCATATATTAAAACGTCTTTTTCATTGGTTCACTTTTAGGCAAGGTTTTTTCACTTTTCCACTGCTTGGTATGCACAGACACTATTTGTTATTCGTGCTAAAATAATATGTTAATGTTTCCGTAGGTATTGTATTTGATGCATGGTACTGGTTTATCTGTAAATAATTACACTAATTAGAATCATGCATCAAATACAATACCTACGAAAACATTAACATATTATTTTAGTACGAATAACAAATAGTGTCTGTGCATACAAAGCAGTGGAAACGTGAAAAACCTTGCCTAAAAGTGAACCAATGAAAAAGACGTTTTAATATATGCAGTTTTGACGACAATAAACCCCTGAAGATGGCTCTATAAGAGCCGAAACATATGTCGGGTTTTATAAAATTTTTAAATATGTTTTAAAAAACTATACAGTTTCTTTAAATAGAGTTGCATCCAGTTGGTGTATGTAAATAGTGACTTCCTTCCATTTCAGGAAGGAAAACCAAGCCGCAAATGGGCACGAATAATTCAGTCGCTCCCAAAAACTCTATAGCAATGCTTGCACATGCTGTAACAACAATGTCCAAGCATTCCATCTGCGAGTTCTAAGGTTTTAACAACGATGCAACTGAGGATTCCGGTCTTCTGGGATATGACGCTGCGTCGTTCATTTAAATGGTTCCCGACGTTTCGAAGAGAACCTATGCCTTTATTCTCAAGTATCAAATGGTCCCCTTGACCTCTTGAGAAGACCCAGAAGATGGGCATCCTCAATTTAAGCTTTCTTGGGCATTCTATGAGGTCCGCGGTGTGAAACAAGAATTGTAGACATTTACGCGCACGCGCACGCGAGCGCACACACATACATACACATATATACGTATATACATATGTATATATCACATAAGATGAACGCAAGGTCAACCACGAACTTAAAAATCACAAAAAGAAAGAAAACAGATAGAGGAATTGTTCATTGCAAACAGGAATACACCTTTCTGCTTTTTTTTGTTTTAGTGAAAGTGTTCTCTGGGGCTTGCCAGAGGCCGGCACGCTGTCTGCACTGTCACCTCAAGTAACAGTCTGCCACTGTATCCCTTCAACATAATGAACGGCCAGTTCAATCCTGCCAACATGTTATTACGCGACTAAAAATACGATAGCGAAGATAGGGGCTTAATTCATGTAGCGTGTGCCAAGGAATTTAGATTAGAGTCTTCTGCGATTTGATGTGCGGATAGATTGGTAGACGGATTCCGACGTTTCAAAGGAATCTGTTGCCTCTATCTTCTGGTAGAATATGGAGGCAGCAGGTCTTACGAAACAGGAATACTTACATACGGTAAATATTTTTTCCCCCCCGTCTTAATGCAATATTACTTGTGTAAATTGTGATTATAATGTGTACTTCAACAAATATTTCAACAGTTACTGCCTCCATCAGGCGCAGTGCATCCAAATGCTAAATCGCATGCATCTGTCATCAAATGTAACACAAAATGTAATTAAAATCTTAGATGATATCACAGGAATTAATGTTCATAAAATTATTAAACCTGTAACATGCAACTCCATGCAGCAAGTCCTTCTTGAGAACCTAACAGTTCCTCAGCTAGTCAATAAATTCCACGCATTTCATGGAACCCGCAGGTTCATTACGCACTCACAACAGCCCGCCACCTGTCCCTATCCTGAGCCATATCAATCCAGTCCACGCCCCCCCATCCCACTTCTTTAAGATCCATTTTAATATTATCCTCACATCTACGCCTGGGTCTTCCAAGTGGTCTCCTTCCCTCAGATCTCCCCACCAAAATCCTGTATGCACCTCTCCCCTCCCCCATACGTGCTACATGACCCGCCCACCTCATTCTTCTTGATTTGATACCCCGAATAATATTTGGTGATGAGTAGAGATCATAAAGCTCCTCGTCACGTAGTCTTATCCAGTCCCCTGTTACCTCGCCGCTCTTAGGCCCCAATATCGTAACAAGCAACTGAAAAAATAATACTGAACTAGTATAAAACGTATAAATTTGAGTAATTCTAGTACCATTTATGTAAGTGAAACATACTGGGACTTTAAATTTTATGACAGGTACAGTACAATGTGATTCTCGCTCTTCTTGGATGATACGCAGCGCAGATTGGTAGTTAGTGACCGACGTTTCGAGACAACCTATTGGCCATATCTTCAAGGGTCATGCAGTTCCAAGTCTTCTTGGACTGCTTGGACTCCTTCACCTTGAAGATGGAACCGACAGGTTGTCCCGAAACGTCGGTACGTAACTACCAATCTGCGCTACATAACATCCCAGAAGAGCGAAGATCTCATTTACATCGCGGTGCAAGCCTGAAATCACGCAGGTACATTGCAAGTTTGTGTGTGTGTGTTTTACAGCCGATAGCGGTAGTGATTACCGGAACATGTAGCGAAAGTAAATTCGTATTCCATCACGAACACACAAACACATATAACTTCCTTTTTTTTTTTTTAATGGCTCGACAGCCCTATATGGGCCTGGGCCTCCTCCTTTCGTCGAGGTTTCATGGTCACACACATTTTGAGACACACCACAGTCGGTAGGACTCCTCTGGACGAGTGATCAGCCCGTCGCAGAGACCTCTACCTGACAACACACAACACTCACAACAGACAGACATCCATGTCCCCCGGTGGGATTCGAACCCACGATCCTAGCAAGCGAGCGGCCGAAGACCCACGCCTTAGACCGCGCGGCCACTGACATCGGCATAACTTTCTATTACGACAGATAAAACATTGACATCGAATTCATAAGGCAACACTACGACGCAAAAGTAAGTAGTATTTGGTTAAAATATAAACTGATATTAATACATACAATATAAGCTCAAGCATTTAATGCGTAATGAAGTGTGTATACACAGATTATACGGTACACACCCCAATATTCGGCGCCATAAGACTCTCACGTACCTTCACGTGTGTTCCTGCTGTGACACCTTATGTCGAAGGGCAGTGTGGTCATAATTGTATTCATATGAACCATACACATGCGTTCAGTCATCAGGACTTCACCGTGGAGGCCCGGTTTCAGTCCCAGGTCAGTCAATTTGTGATTTATTGTCAACAAAGTGGCAGCGAGTCAGGTTTTCCTCCGAGTACTTCCGTTTTCTATTGTTTCACTCCGCCAATGATCCATATTCATATTTCAACCGTTCACCACTTCACAGCGTGGTTAATACAAACTCGGTTATAACGTTATGAAAGGGACTGAGTATTTTGTGTCGTTATAAACGAGTGTCGTTATAACCGAGGAGTATATGGATAACAGTGAGGAATTAATTGGTACCACAGAATATCTGACGTTATAGGCGAGGTGTCGTATAAACCGATGTCGTTATAAACGAGTGTTGTTATAAACGAGGAGTATAATGTTACGGTTAACAATGAGGAATTAATTGGCACCACAGAATATCTGACGCTATATACGAGGTATCGCATAAACCGATGTCGTTATAACCGGGTTCGACTGTATTATTTAATGCAGAATATATCCCGCTAGATTACTGTTTACCTTTCCCTCACTAAATACTTTGTCCATTACTAACAATTTTACCTCCTTTTCATTCTAAATAAGGAACTGGGATAGCTCAGTCAGTGTAGTGACTAGCCTACGGTCCAGATTACCGGGGAATATGGTTCAGTTCCCGGCAAGGAAAGAGATTTTTCTCTTCTCCAAAAAAGTCCAGACCGCCTCTGGGGCCCACCCAGCCTCCTATTCAGTGGGTACCGGGGTACTTCGTCCGAGTGTAAACTGGTCAGTTACTGACAGGCCACACGCACGTCTATCTGAAGCGCTGGTTTTCGAGAACGACGCGTCCGTGAATGGGTGATGCGTTATTCCGTGATCGCCAATGGTTGACTATGATCGAGGAGGTAGCTTACAAGAAAATGTTCAGATGTGCTAAGGAAGCTCTGGTTATGGATCTGTGTAATGTTTAGACAAAGTTAAATACGATTGGTTTAATAAGGTGAAATGTTTGTATGTATTATGCATTACTGGCGACGGGGCTACCACTGTGACAACACGGAGTTAATGGGAAGGAATGCCGAAGAAACGATGGACGAACAGCAGTCTATTATTATTATTATTATTAGTAGTAGTAGTAGTAGTAGTAGTAGTAGTAGTAGTGAAATGGGATGGGGGAGCATGGACTGGATTGATATGGCTCAGGATAGGGACAGGTGGCGGGCTCTTGTGAATGCGGTAATGAACCTTCTGGTTCCATAAAATGCGGGGAATTTCTTGACTAGCTGAGGAACTGTTAGTTTCTCAAGAAGGACTCTGCTCCATGGAGTTAGTTTATTATTATTATTATATTGTCTCTTGTCACACGCCTTTTCACTCTGGTACTCCTCTTGAAACAACGGTGATCCCCACCGCTCAAGCTTCAAGTTTCAGACTGCAGTACTTTCCGTATTACGTGTGATGTTGCAAGTACAGCTGTCTTTTGTAGTGAATCTGTTGACTGTTTACCTGGTATGGCTTTTAAATTTTTCTTTAACCTTTTGTCGCTATTCCGGTGGCTCCAATTATTACCGGTACAGTCACACATTTCATGTTCCACATTCGTTGTATCTCTATACATAAACTGTTGTATTTTAGTTTCTTTTCTGCTTCGTTTTGCGTGACATTTCTGTCCGCTGGTATTGCCACATCTGTCAGTACGCATGTTTTCTCTTTTTTGTTTTAGTTGTTATATCTGGCCTATTGCTGTAACTTCTCTGTCTGTATGTACCCCTTGATTCCATAACACTGTCACATATCCATGTTCACATACTGGTTTGTGTGTGTGTGTGTGGTGTGTATGTGTGTGTGTACCGTTTGTCTGTCGTTTCAATGCCTAGTGCTGTGCACATTGAGTAATGTAAATGTGCACCAACTTTATCGTGTCTCATTAAGTATTAATTCTTCGCCAAAATGGGGCATCCTGAGGTTAGGTGGTCGATAGTTGCTTCACGTCGTTTACATATTATTATTATTATTATTATTATTATTATTATTATTATTATTAATCGTGATCACGCAAAAGTTGACCGATGGGTTCCGTAAGCTGTAATTTGTTATAAAAAACTTGGGCGTGACTGTCGCGTGATTGTCACGTGATTACGCATGCGTTATCATTGATCCGTGTCACTCTCCGCTTGGCTTCCAATCGACTTCTGCGTGCCACGCAGAAGTCGATTTTCAGCTATGGAACATAAATGATTTAATAATATTTGGGTTTAAAAAATTTAATTGATTTAGTGAGAATGCATCCCGCTCTGTACCTGCTGGGTCACGTAAGTTAATGTGGTGTGTTTCCGCGGTACGAGGGAGTCGAACAGTCGGTCAATGCGACACCTCGTCTATATAGTCAGATATTCTGTGGTACCAATTAATTCCTCACTGTTAACCGTAACATTATACTGCTCGGTTATAACGACACTCGTTTATAACGACATCGGTTTATACGACACCTCGTCTATAACGTCAGATATTCTGCGGTACCAATTAATTCCTCACTGTTAACCGTAACATTATACTGCTCGGTTATAACGACACTCGTTTATAACGACATCGGTTTATACGACACCTCGTCTATAACGTCAGATATTCTGCGGTACCAATCAATTCCTCACTGTTAACCATAACGTTATACTCCTCGGTTATAACGACACTCGTTTATAACGACGCAAAATATTCAGTCCCTTTCATGACGTTATAACCGAGTTCGACTGTACTTTTAATCAGAACTTTTTAACGCCGCTTTTAACGTATCATTATTTTATGTACATATAATATAAATCTAAACTTTGTTGTATACAGTTGAGCTCTCAACTGTATACAGTGACAATGTAAAATAATTAAGGTGTTGCACATAACAACTTTTCTTTGGTACCTTGTCAGGCTGATGATGGCTCTTTATACATGAGCCGAAACATGCTGCAATAAAACGTTACAAGATATAGAGAACTATAATGATTGACGGCTAATACCCTCACTCCTTCGGAACTGGATGCGAAACAGACAGGTACCCGTCTAAGAAATGCGAAATACAGGTACCCGTGTAAGAAATGCGAAAGACAGGTACCCGTATAAGAAACGCGAAAGACAGGTACCCGTGTAAGAAATGCGAAAGACATGTACCCGTCTAAGAAATGCGAAAGACAGGTACCCGTCTAAGAAATGCGAAACAGACATGTATCCATCTAAGAAATGCGAAAGACGGGTACCCGTCTAAGAAATGCGAAAGACAGGTACCCGTCTAAGAAATGCGAAACAGACAGGTATCCGTCTAAGAAAGGCGAAACAGACAGGTATCCATCTAAGAAATGCGAAACAGACAGGTATCCGTCTAAGAAATGCGAAACAGACAGGTATCCGTCTAAAAAATGCGAAACAGGCAGGTATCCGTGTAAGAAATGCGAAACAGACAGGTATCTGTGTAAGAAATACGAAACAGATAGGTACCCGTCTAAAAATGCGAAACATACAGGTATCCGTGTAAGAAATGCGAAACAGACATGTATCCGTGTAAGAAATGCGAAACAGACAGGTATCCGTCTAAAAATGCGAAACAGACAGGTATCCGTGTAAGAAATGCGAAACAGACATGTATCCGTGTAAGAAATGCGAAACAGACAGGTATCCGTCTAAAAATGCGAAACAGACAGGTATCCGTCTAAAAATGCGAAACAGACAGGTATCCGTGTAAGAAATGCGAAACAGACAGGTATCCGTCTAAAAAATGCGAAACAGACAGGTTTTCCGTCTAAGAAATGAGAAACAGACAGGTATCCGTCTAAGAAATGCGAAACAGACAGGTATCCGTCTAAGAAATGAGAAACAGACAGGTATCCGTGTAAGAAATGAAAACAGACAGGTATCCGTGTAAGAAATGCGAAACAGACAGGTATCCGTCTAAGAAATGCGAAACAGACAGGTATCCGTTAAGAAATGAGAAACAGACAGGTATCCGTGTAAGAAATGAGAAACAGACAGGTATCCGTGTAAGAAATGCGAAACAGACAGGTTTTCCGTCTAAGAAATGAGAAACAGACAGGTATCCGTGTAAGAAATGCGAAACAGACAGGTATCCATCTAAGAAATGCGAAAACAGACAGGTATCCGTCTAAGAAATGCGAAACAGACAGGTATCCGTCTAAGAAATGCGAAACAGACAGGTATCCTTCTAAGAAATTTCGCTGAGATAAGGTTTGCTATGTAAGGCGCGGCGAATAACAAAGTGTGATAAACAGGTTGACGTCACAGTGACGCCAGTTTTAAAACCATCCAGTATTTTTACAATTCCAAATGGCATGCCGTATAACACAAATGGCGAACAAACAGATTACGGAGCACTAAAACTTAAAACATACCTTTATTAACTGAACTAATATTTAATTAGCAGCGCAGTGACTTGTGTATAACTGAGCAAACACCTTAGACACTGTCACTTACATCTTCTTGTAGCACATATCAAGTTCGTCACCCCTAAATTAATATTCCTGAAGTATTTTCAATATGTACTGTACAAATGTAAATACTTCATGAAAATTCTTATTATGTTGTTAAACTCGCTAGCTGTCATTCAATATATAAAATAATTCTTCTTATACAATACAAACATTTACATTCCTTTTAAATGACGCAGATCTCTGACGTAGTCTATGGTCGTAGCTACCATATAGCAAGATGATGCGAATCACAGGCACACAATAATACATGGGGTTCATAAGCGGATCACAATAAATTATGTTTTTACACTAAAACAACCCCCCCCCCCCCCCACCCAGTTTTCGGACGAATTCGAGCGTTTTAACAAGAATAAACTTCGCGTAGTAGAATTTCAGCGTTGCCAACCACAGCAATGAGTACATAACCAGGTTTGGCAACAGTGGGCGAAGTTTCATACTTCATATTATAAGACTTTTTTGTGTTTGATAATCTGTCCAGCAGAAAATCAACTATCAGATTAATCAACGATTTTTTAACGATGCAAACTGGGAACTACTTTCGATTTAATATTACGTGATTCGTGCATTGTGACTATAGTCATTCACACACACACCAACAAATGCACACAATTTATATAAAGTCACAAATCATACATATACATGAACTCTCCTACATGTTTCGGCGATAAATCTCTACCCTCTGGGAGACAATACAAAGGAATGTAAAATTAATATACCCACTTTACATATACAAAGTTAAAAATAAATAATGGCAGCTATCAAGATAACAATGTGGCTGCTATAGATGTGATGCTGACATATTCTTGCATAAAATTCATTGATATGTCACTGTTTATATTGTATGTGGTTATATGATTGAAGGAAAGTTAGAAGGAAGGATATAAATGACGGGAAAACGAGGAAGAAGGCGTAAGCAGCTACTGGATGACCTTAAGGAAAAGAGAAGATACTGTAAATTGAAAGAGGAAGCACTAGATCGCTTCCTGTGGAGAATTCGCTTTGGAAGAGGCTACGGACCTGTCGTAAGACAGACTACAGAATGAAGAGGCTACAAACCTGTCGTAAGACAGACTACAGAATGAAGAGGCTACGGACCTGTCGTAAGACAGACTACAGAATGAAGAGGCTACGGACCTGTCGTAAGACAGACTACAGAATGAAGAGGCTACGGACCTGTCGTAAGACAGACTACAGAATGAAGAGGCTACGGACCTGTCGTAAGACAGACTGCACAATGAAGTGGCTACGGACCTGTCGTAAGACAGACTGCAGAATGAAGAGGCTACGGACCTGTCGTAATACAGACTACAGAATGAAGAGGCTACGGACCTGTCGTAAGACAGACTGCAGAATGAAGAGGCTACGGACCTGTCGTAATACAGACTACAGAATGAAGAGGCTACGGACCTGTCGTAATACAGACTACAGAATGAAGAGGCTACGGACCTGTCGTAAGACAGACTACAGAATGAAGAGGCTACGGACCTGTCGTAAGACAGACTGCACAATGAAGTGGCTACGGACCTGTCGTAAGACAGACTGCAGAATGAAGAGGCAACGGACCTGTCGTAATACAGACTACAGAATGAAGAGGCTACGGACCTGTCGTAAGACAGACTGCAGAATGAAGAGGCTACGGACCTGTCCGTAATACAGACTACAGAATGAAGAGGCTACGGACCTGTCGTAATACAGACTACAGAATGAAGAGGCTACGGACCTGTCGTAAGACAGACTACAGAATGAAGAGGCTACGGACCTGTCGTAAGACAGACTGCACAATGAAGTGGCTACGGACCTGTCGTAAGACAGACTGCAGAATGAAGAGGCTACGGACCTGTCGTAATACAGACTACAGAATGAAGAGGCTACGGACCTGTCGTAAGACAGACTGCAGAATGAAGAGGCTACGGACCTGTCGTAATACAGACTACAGAATGAAGAGGCTACGGACCTGTCGTAAGACAGACTACAGAATGAAGAGGCTACGGACCTGTCGTAAGACAGACTACAGAATGAAGAGGCTACGGACCTGTCGTAAGACAGACTACAGAATGAAGAGGCTACGGACCTGTCGTAAGACAGACTGCAGAATGAAGAGGCTACGGACCTGTCGTAATACAGACTACAGAATGAAGAGGCTACGGACCTGTCGTAAGACAGACTGCAGAATGAAGAGGCTACGGACCTGTCGTAAGACAGACTGCAGAATGAAGAGGCTACGGACCTGTCGTAAGACAGACTACAGAATGAAGAGGCTACGGACCTGTCGTAATACAGACTACAGAATGAAGAGGCTACGGACCTGTCGTAAGACAGACTGCAGAGTGAAGAGGCTACGGAGCTGTCGTAAGACAGACTACAGAATGAAGAGGCTACGGACCTGTCGTAATACAGACTACAGAATGAAGAGGCTACGGACCTGTCGTAAGACAGACTGCAGAATGAAGAGGCTACGGAGCTGTCGTAAGACAGACTACAGAATGAAGAGGCTACGGAGCTGTCGTAAGACAGACTACAGAATGAAGAGGCTACGGACCTGTCGTAAGACAGACTGCAGAGTGAAGAGGCTACGGACC
This sequence comes from Reticulitermes speratus, assembly GCA_021186555.1. Lineage (NCBI taxonomy): Eukaryota > Metazoa > Arthropoda > Insecta > Blattodea > Rhinotermitidae > Reticulitermes > Reticulitermes speratus. The sequence continues at coordinate 7,795,559 of JAJKFL010000008.1, forward strand.
TGTCGTAAGACAGACTGCAGATGAATACAGTCATACAAACGTCTAGGATCGAAGTTTGCGATGTAAAAGAATAAGTCCGTGTGCCGTGTGTTAATGTAATCTATTTATTTATTTTATTACATTATTTATAGTATACACATTTTTATATTTATAGCTGCCATTATTTATTTTTAACACTGTACATGTGAGATTGATGTATTAATATTACATATTCCTTTGTACTAACGTTTCCCTGAAAATGGCAATTTATCGCCGAAACATGTAGAAGAGTTCATGTTTATGGACGAGTTGTGATTTTATGTAAATTGTGTGCATTTCTTGGCGTATGTGAACGATTACTTTTAATTTGTTGAACCCCAAAGAATAAGCAGGAGAGATTTTAAATCTATTTGCAAATGTACTCAATAAACAGCGCAGGCAATGTGCGTATAACATAACATTGTGACGTGTGTGCGTAACCATTATTGCTGTGGAAAAGCAACAATGAATTCTGTGTGTGTTGTTAGGCTATATGTCTATGTCAATTGTATAACAATACTGAGTGATGCACAACAATGTTTTACGGCGAATTTATGTCGCCGGCAACAATACAACGTACGTAGGTCTTCATGTAAACAATGTTCGTTTGCTCACGGCCTGCTTTAGACGTACAGTTTGGCTGAACAGATCGTAATGACAGATAAGTCGTTGGGCCGTTTATCAGTTTTTGTTACTTGTTGCCGTAAAATATTTCACGAGATCAGACAGAATTAATCAGTATGAAGAACTAAACAGTAAACTTAAATTAAGTTATAAACCAACCGATGCACACTAAAACCACTTTTTAAGTAGCTTTATTATAAAATTGTTAAAATTGTACCCCTACACGTGTTTCGACTCCACCGTAGTACTCCTCACCGCACAACACGCAGTACACTCCGCTCCACGCAAAAACATTTCATATGCTTTTAATACCACACGCCAGCAGTTCCACAATCTACCATCTACAGTGCTTTTATAATTTTACAACTTTTAGAGAATCTTTTTACAAGATTTTAACTTATGTTTCAAAGTGCAGATAGAATATTTTAAATCATGTGTTGAAGTGACTGTAGCTTTTAGCAAAAAAAACCCCCTGACGATGATCCTAGGATCGAAACACGTGTAGGGGTACAATTTTAACAATTTTATAATAAAGCTACTTAAAAAGTGGTTTTAGTGTGCATCGTTGGTTTATAACTTAATTTAATATGACGAAGATGCACGGTGTCAACAGTGTGAAATTTAAACAGTAAACGTTATGTGTGTGTCTGTCTGTATTCTTGCCTCTGTTACCCGGCATGCAAATCGCATCTTTTCTGCGCCGTATTATATTGTCATCAGCGACCTGTCTGGCTCTGCAATATTTCCCCACATTATTTCATAAACGGCACGATTTTCGGGAAAAGGGGTTACTGAATATAAGATGTGTGTTTTTGATTTTCTCTACAACTCGACAAATTTTCATGAAATTCGATTTTGGGTATTTTTCGAAAATCTGTCGAAAACATTCAAGTTTCATTAAAATCCGACAAGAATAACGGGCACTTTACATGAAGACCTATGTACATTTATAACAATATCTCGCTGAATTCTTCTTAGAATGAGAAATGTTTCAAACAAAATTGTAGTGAAAATCAAAACACACATTTTAAGTTCAACAACATCTTTCCCGAAAATCGCGCCGTTTATGAGATAATGCGAAAAAAAAATGGTATAGCCGGACAGGCCACAGATGACAATATAATACGGCGCATGCGCTTTGCATGCTGGATAACTAAGGTTACAGATACACACTCATAATATGTAATACTTATGGCTCTTCCACCGCACCAATGGTTACGGGAACGCGCCTCATTTTTACGTTAGTACGTACAGTGCGTCTAATTTACCTCTGCATGAGATGCACGCGAGCGGCCAGCTTCACGAGAGGATCAAATTATCCCCTTCGAAAAAAAGCTCGCTCGGGTGAGTGACGCATGGAAGGTGGGAGGAATAGGCAAGGAACCAAACACTGTTACAAGGCGGTGGTATCGTCATCACTATATAACCAGCACTCAGTTATTGTAACCCCTCCTCGTGGCTGTCATGTACGTACTACTTTATCCATGCTAACAACACGACAGCTTTTGGCGGACGCGCATGCATCGTGGCCTACTGAAGCAAGTACACGCGCACCGAGCCCGTGACGCCATTCATGACACTGGATCGATACTGGCTGTCCGCAGTCTGGTTCAGGTATAGGAAAACAGAAACTTTCGGAGACATAGGAGTGTGATATTGTCGAACAACAACGTATGATTGGAGACTTATACGTAGGCCGTTCAAATTTAAACGAGAATTTAGTTCCTCTCGAGCACAAATCAACTTGTATGAACGTGCTTGCGCTGACATGTTATGACATGTTTAAACTTGCAAACCGCAATAGTCGGGTTCCTCTCTGCCTCAACCATCAGGTGCAATCAAGATGGCAGAGCAAGAAGTACCCAGCAGTGTTGCGCAGCGTATAATTATCAAATTTCTCACGAAGGAAGGTGTCATTCCTTCTGAGATCTTTACCAGGCTTCAAGCAAAGTTTGGGGATGAATGTTTGTCACAGCCAAGGGTGTTCAGTTGGGCGAAATCATTTCGAGAAGGACGAGACCGTGTTGAAAATGAACCTCACGCTCAGTGACCAAGAACTTCTGTCAATCCAGACAACGTTTTGAAAATTGGTGAACTTATTCGGGCTAATCGTCGCATAACTGTTCTTGAACTGTCACAGGAAGTAGGAATTAGTGTAGAGAGTGTTGAAGAAATTCTGCACAACGAGATGAAAGTCAATAGAGTGAGCGCAAGGTAGGTCCCACGGCTCCTGTCACCGGAGCACAGGGAAAGACGTTTAGTGGCCGTTACTCAACTTTTGCAACGATACGAGAGAGATGGTGCCGAATTTTTGGACTCAATTGTGACCTGTGATGAGTCCTGGGTCCACTACTTCACTCCTGAATCAAAAAGAGCAAGCAAGCAGTGAAAAGACACCCATTCTCCACCCCCCAAAAAAAGCGAAAGCAATTTTTTCCAGAGGGAAGATCATGACTGCTGTGTTCTGGAATTCAAAGGGTATCATTCACCTGGACTTTCTCACTGGTAAAAAAACCATCACTGCGCAGTACTATTCAACTCTCCTGAATGAAAAAGTGAAGCCGGCAATCCGCTTAAAGCGAAGAAAAAGGCAGGATTCAGTTTTCTTCCTCCAAGACAACGCTCGTCCTCACACTGCGGCTTTAACGATGGCAACTCTACTGAAACTGAAGTGGGATGTCCTGCCTCATCCACCGTACAGTCCAGACTTAGCTCCATCTGATTATCATTTGTTTGGACCAATGAAGAGGTTTTTAGGAGGCAAGAGATTCCGGAATAATGATGAGGTATTGCAGCTGTGCAAAGTTGGATACACAAGCAACCGAAAACCTTCTTTGAAACTGGAATTAAGAAGCTTCCAGAACGTTGACACAAGTGTATTGCAGTCAACGGGGACTACATTGAAAAGTAGTGTGTAAGATATATTTAGAGTCCGACAAATGTACAATTTAATCACATTAATTGTATAATTTCACTGTCCTACATGTTTCGAACCCTTCATTTGGGTTCATCTTCAGGGACTGTATCTCAAATCACAAACTATTTACACAAACTGGTACAAATTGTTTAAAAAATTGTACCAGTTGGTGTATACCAGTTGGTGTAAATAGTGTGTGATTTGAGATACAGTCCCTGAAGATGAACCCAAATTAAGGGTTCGAAACATGTAGGACAGTGTTACACAATTAATGTGATTAAATTGTACATTTGTTGGGCTATAAATATAGAATTAAAATGTACGGAATTAATAATATTAAGTTTAGTGTGTAAAACTTTTCCATTTGTTTGTGAATAATTTTTTTAGAAACGAATTTTCGTTTAAATTTGAACGTCCCTCGTAGAAGCATGGGGACCCAATGTTATTAAATGACGATATATCACTAGAAACTTACATAAGCCTTGGCGCCGCATGCTATTATACGACGATGTATCAACGGAAATATATAGAAGCTTTGGGTCCGTATGTTATTAAACGACGATACATCAACTTACACGTATAGACGCATAGCGATGCTACGTTATTTAACGACACCGTTTCAACACAGTCTGACGCAGGTACCGAAGCACTGATTAAGGAGCATACCATGGAGAAGTATGTGGTAGTGTAGGCATAGCTCCATACATGCTTCTCCCCGGCACTAGAAGGAAGTGCGCGGTTAGCTTCACGTCTCGGACACTTGAGCTTCAGGGAATGTGCCCGCCCCCCTCATACGTATTGAATACGAGGCTGGATGGACCCCAGTTTAAATCTGGACGCTTTGGAGACGAAACAGAAATTTTCTGCTGGTAATCGATCTTGCCTCGTAGTCTAGTCACTGTACTGACTGAGCTATGCTGTTTCCCCCATGTAGAGGGGACCCAGGTCTGTATTCCTGCCTTTTACAAATACCTTTAAAGTTTCCTCTTTCCCCCCCTTATTCGTTCTGTATTTCTTGAGTTTTTGTTATCTTCTTTTGTTTCCTACCGCCTCAATATAATTCTTTCTTCCTTACCATCTCACTCTTCGTTTCTCATTTCATTTATCCTTTGTTCTTCCTTAATTTTCGTTCGTTTCTCCTTTCCCCTTTTCTCCCTCTTCCCCACTTTCCAACTTTTCTATCCTATCTTCCCTGCTTTTCCTAGAAATGGCTCTACGCTCGCTATCGATAACAATCGATAGCGTTGCATGCTATCCGGGCAGGAACCTGTTCCAGGGCTGACGACAAACTCTGCACAGCTGCGGTTTTGCGATTGCTTAGTCATGACCAGGGTTACCCACGATCGCTTTACCCTGCGAATGTTCAGAGGAAAGCTCACTGTACCGTTCTGCTTAGATCTACACCTCCTGTAGGGGCCGTGATGGTTCAGTATAGTCACTAGGCTACGGGCTAGGCGGTCCGTCGTTCGAATCCCGGCAGGGGCAAGAGACTTATCTTTTATCCAAAGAGTCCAAGCCGGCTCTGGGGCCCATCCAGCTTTCTACAGATTGGGCACTGGGTGTCTCTGCCTCTGGCTATAGCAAACCTCACCACTTACCTCCAATAATGCGTGTAGCTATACAGTTCGCGACTCAGACATTGGGAAAATGTAGGGGGAAATATGTGGAACGATAAGCGGAAGGAACATTTCGTACCTGTGTTGCGAGAACGAGTGGCCATGGTGTGGTATACTGCTTGCAAACATTTGTTGCAGGAGCCAGTGTGGGAACACAGTGGTCGCACAGCACTGGTATAGCAGCATTAACTCCACAAAGTCTCCAGCTTCAAGCGCAGCTAATGTTAGCGAGCCTAGTCTGATGTCACAAGTGGGGAGAATGCGCAAAGTCGTGTGCGCGTAGATCACTGTGTTTCTGCAGTCAGAACGGTGGAGGTGCCAGTATTGGTCTGCTTACGTAGCAGCTGTAGTCATGTGACTGAGGTAGGAGGTCTGTGATGTTTGCGAGACTCGCGCTGAAGGTTGTCATGCAAAATGACGGGGAATTTGTGGATCTAATCCTGCTATATTTGGTGAGTAACTGTCTTTCTATTGACACTAGCATGAACGACGCCCGAGAAGTCGTTCACCGAAATTCCTGACGGCGACGCAAAGCTCAGCCCCGAGCTGTAACTCCACCCCCACACGTTTCCAGGGTGTGGTACTTAATAGAGTACAGGGGGCAATTTTACTTTTATCGTTATACTTAACAGTTACGGTACTGTGATTAATGGGACAGGGCCAGGGATCCAACAATTCCTGTACTCCAGGGACGTCGAAGTCAAGGAGAATGGCACCGTCTTGCTTAAATACATTCTCACGGTAACACAGCGTGGAACGCGACGTGCCGTAATGTTTCGTTGGTATCTACCAGACCATGGGTTACAGGTAACAGGTGACGTAGCTACCATGCTGTTAAATTACCTACGTTCCACGAAAATGTTATACAGTGTGCGTATTACTTGGAGATATGTCACAACACATTTTACAGCAACACTGTCATGTACACCTCAGAAGTTCGCATAATGTTCGTGTCCGTATTATCGATAGAAGATAATACGTTACGTGTCTTTGTATCAAGTTTCATGATTATCCACCGAGTGGCTCAAAACTCATGCGTGTGGGAGAAAGCAGAAATACATAGGCCTATATGGTTATATTCAATGTTACGGCATCTTTGTATATGACGCCGTGTAGTTTGGTAGCATGTACACACGTTTCAGAGTCCTCTTATAGTCTGAATTTGAAGGTAGCCGGTACCTCTGGAATGTTGGTACCCCTCACGAAATTATACGGCATCAATCCTCCCCCCCCCCCCCCCAAAAAAAAAAATATTCTCAACCCAAAAAGCCTAATGGTTAGAATTCGTACCGCCAGGTTTTACACCAAAAACTATATTTTGCCTACTGAGTGTAGACAGGGTGTTCCGTGAAACGTGTACCAAACTTCAGGATGTGACTATGAGCCATTCAGACTAAAACACGCTATATCACCATATGTATGATTATCAGTCGTTACATGGCTGTGAGCAGTTTAGCGTTTCAAGATACGATTGTCTTACGACAGGTCTATAGCCTCTTCCACAGCGAGTTCTCCACAGAGTGCGATCTAGTGCTTCCTCTTTCAATTTCCAGTATCCTCTCGTTTCCTTAAGATTATCCAGTAGTTACCTACATCTTCTTCCTCGCCTTCCCGTCACTTCTATCCTTCCTTCTAACTTTCCTTCAATATCGTGTTTTCAGAAGGCAGTTTCTACGCAAGATGTGACCAATCCAGTTAGCCTTTCTTCTTTTTATTGTATGTACGATATTCCTCTCCTCCTTAGACTCTAGTAATACTTCTTCATTTCTCACACGATCGGTCCAACTGATCTCCATCCTTCTCCACCACCACATTTCAAAATTTCCCAGGTAAATCAGAGTGATCTTCCGAAACGTCGTGTATGATATTGGATAATATGCAACATAATATTATTATAACGAATTGATCGTTGCCACATAGCGTTACACAATCAATAATTTGAAGTAACGTCTGGAAAGAGTTGAGAAAAACCACGACAACCACGCCCCCCCCCCCCTTCCTAGCCAGCGTAGCCCCGTCTTCGGGCAGAGTTTTGAAATGAGATCCCCCTGAATACGAAGCACAAGTACCATCCACTCGACAGCGACATTTCGTAATTTACTTGCGCCATCAGCCTTCCCACGTCATCAAACTTTCCGCTTTGAAATTTTGTGTACACAAAATTTCCTAAGAAGATTATTCCTAGAAGTGAGGTAACTGACCGTGGCAACAGTTGGCGACACTGGTAACAAAATTAGCGCGCCTTCAGCTATTTGTTCTTTATCTACGGAAAATCTCAGAAGTTATGGCAGGTTCGTGTTTTCGGCAAAGCGAGGATAATAACCTGTATTAGAACACCACAGGCTCTTCAACGTTCTTTCTTATTCATCATACATGGCGGCCAATATGGCAGACAATATGACACTTTAGCACGCCACAACTAACTTGAATTAACGAACAATAGACCAGGACAGCACTCCCTTAATGGCAATATTAGCCTTTAAGCACAGAGTCTATTGTTACATGCAACCTGCTGTAACATCACGCCAACGTGATGGATACTGATGTTTCAGCTGCTTTTTGGGCTCGTTCGCAAAGCGAAAAGCGATTTCGTCATGTCTATCCGTCTGTCCGTCCATCCGCATGCAACAACTCTGCTTTGCCTGTCCGAATTTTCGTGATATTTTATATATTTACGACTTTTGCGAAAAAAAAAAAATTTGTCGACAAAGGCACTTCAGATTAATATTTACGCAAGTTTATGATACCTCGCCACAATTGGTCTTCATAATTGAGGCAATGTGTCCTCTGTGAGGTACGAAGTTAGACCGAAGACGTGGCTTTTATAACTGGGACAGTACTCTCTGTGATATACTAATCGAGGCCGAAGAAACAGCTGAGCATGCAGCATCGACCATGATCATTGTGAAAGCCTACATATCGACGTTTAATGGATATCGATTGTAAATCTCCCCGCTTACGATACCTCGATGATGATCAACTGTAAATCTGTCGCCAAGATACATATAAAACCTATAGTGTCTGTTAAACTACTATTTTTTTCTGAAAATTATACACGAATTTAACATCTGCAGATAATAACAGAAGAAAGCGCCGGCAGTGTTACGTTCTAATTATGAAGCTCTTCTAGGCAGTTATATCTACCCTCCTGTCACTTCTTCCCTCATACCTTGGTCCAAATTTTCACCCCGAGGTTACATAAAATGCTTAAATAAACTTCAAATTATGCTGGCCTCTCAAGCAGCGGCATAAGTGTGTGCTTCAAGGTCAACAGAAAACGGCGTACCATGCGTCCCACTCGCCATTGGTACGATATCTTGTCAAAGGCGTCATATTTGTCCTTGAATAACAATAGTTAACAAATGTGTTTGTATAAGACACCGGCGTACAAGGGTAGAAGTTGACATCACTTATCGCGTAAGAAGCACAAATATTTTCTGTCCTCACGGTAAAAATGGCCTCGTGTAGGATTTCTTTATTCTTTCTTTTGTTCAATATATAGCTCTCTTTCCTCCTCTTTCTTTCCGTCTTCTCTCTCTTCTTTATTTATTTTATTCTTTCTTTCCTTCATAAATGATTGATAGGATTAGAAATTTAACACAAGTTCACCTAGTTATGCAGCTTTATCTAATTAATACATGCACTTAATACAGACTGTGGCTTCAGACATCCCGTTATGTACGTAAAACAAGAATACATAACAGAAATTTATATAGGAACTTCGTTTTAGCTATTCCTGTGGGTATATATATATATATATATATATATATATATTGTAATATGCCTGATGATGGACTGTAATTTATGCCGAAACCTGTAGCCAAATTTAATCTTCGTCGTACGTCAGTAAGTGTTGTGTTAGACTGGGGGTACCAAAGTAAAATAGCACGCGGGCTGAAGCGATAATTTTTAGTCTTAAAGCCGTCATTTTAAGCAACAAACAGGTAAAATATTTTGTTTAAAATTAAACACGTTTTTAGGAATATTTCAAATTTTAATAACAAAACTTAAAATATATTATAATTAACGAATTTAAAACTTTACTGAATTGTTTTGTCTTTTCTGATGTATCTTTTCCTTGCCATACAAGGACAACAAACCCCTTTGACCCTTCATGACCGATGTTAAAAATATTTTAAATTCTTTAAATTAAAAAAAAATCTTCACACGCTGCGCCGGATCACATTCTATAATTAGAATAAAATCAGTACAGGAGTCAAATAAAATTAACTGGCAGGTCTCAAACGGCCCGCAGGCCGCGTATTGGAGACCCCTGTGTTAGATTGACGTGCCATTCTACAGTGAGTTTCTTTTATCGCTGTCCTGAGCACCGAAGTTGTCACTGGACACCCCGACGGATGCAGGCATTCTATGGGTAAAGCTACCGCGCTGTCAGGCGATATAAGGCCCTGTACTTCTTTCGTACGTAGCAGGCTTACAGCCCTCTTCACTACCGTTTATTTCCTCGCTGAAGTTGGTTCAAGTGTTAAAGCCCCTGACTTGTGTTCCGAATTCGAATAACAGCTGGGACAACGGATATTCTGACCGAAGACATTGGTGGTATTCCTCAAGTCTTCCCAGGCAAATGTCGCGATGGTATTTCACATTAGGCCGTAATAATTTCCTTCCACATCCTTTCGAACCGATCTTTCAATAATCATCATAAAATTCAGCGCCATTTAATGTGACAAATTGACAGCGTCTTTAAATAAACCGCAAATTAATAAATAACTCTTCCTTTATCTAAACATTCACACATATTTTAACTCAGAAACAGGGCGTTAAAGAGAACATTCATACCCGAATAAGCAGCGTTGACAGAGCCACAAACGCTATTTTTGTACCTATAGTAAGGAGTGTCGTCGCTCCATTTTATGAACAGAATGGTGTGTACGTAAACAACAAATTATCACAAAAAAATATATAGTTTCAAAACATCTTGAAATACAGTATAATCTGGCAGCATATAAATTTAGCCGACATGTCGAAGAAACCTGCGAACTCCATCTTCAGGGCACAAGAATTTAGCCGCGCAAATAACAATCAGTGCAATATGTGAGGAAAAGGAGGGGAAAACAGGAGTTGGAAGCGAGCCAATACGAGACGTGGTCTTCATAGATGGGCGGGAAGGCGCGGTATTCGCACAGCATAGGTAGGGGTGGAGGTAGAGCGGAAACAGAAGACATGTAGGATTGACTAGCAAGAAATATAGAATATCTGAAAACAATTGAGTGCATTTTGTTGGACTGAATATTGTGTGATTTGATTATCGACAATGTAAGGTGTGAACGATATAAAAAAAAAAGAGAAGACATTCCCTCGTAGGGATTATTGTTCTATCGTGAAGATGAATGTAGCAGATCTTCACGTCACAACCACAATACACTAGCAACAACAGGACGCGGATATAAACATCCAATAAAAAACCATCTGCCACTAATTTCAACAATTTTTTAACAATTTTAACAACTTTAATGTTTTAACCACTACCAACAAGATACTGTTTTATATCTGCAACCCGCAGTGTTATACCTCGAGCTTTTAACGTAAGACGAACACAATATGCATTTGAAAGTGAACAGAAGCTACAAAAAACATTGTGATGACGTGTGATAATACCAAATGAACCAGTGACAGTGAGGTGAACCTACTGGTGTACCGTGATGATGGCTGGACCACAGCCGAAACATATGTAGGGTAAAAGTGTAACAGAAATACAAAAAGTGTATTTGTTGGTTATAATACTGCTAATTGAATGTAGCAGGTTTTTCCGAAACTTAGGTACACTTCTACCAGACCACACGGCGTAATATATCGCGGTTAGTACTCTTCGTGGTCATCATCGTGAGATAAAATCTCACATCTTATGATACTCTGTGTCCAAAGTATACCAAATCAGGGCCGGCACATGTGGTGCCCTTTGGCATGGCACATGGAACACTTTCAAAGTGGACTTTTGAATCCTAAACTTCGGTCTGTCAGCCCGCAGCCTAATGCTGTTATTCTACTGCTTTCTTTTGTGCTGTCAAGTTGAAGGCTTCTGGGGTCTGTTCCTTCACGTACCGCCAATTATATCACCTTGCCTTACGTCTCCCAACATTTCTTCTTCCTCAATGTTTTGTGTGCACTCCCTCAATGTTTTTGTTGCACTCTCTTACAAATGTAAAAATTTATCTCTGTGCTTAATTCAGCAATCGCTAATCCTTAAATTTTAGAATCTATATATGGCGCAGTTGATTGAGGCACTGCGCCACAATACGGGAGGTACCGGGTTCGATTCCCGGTAGGGTCCTTTGAAATTTTTTAAGTGACCTATTCCTTCTGCCACCATTCAGCAGCCCTGCGGGTTCACTCAGCATATAATAAAAATGAGTACCAAGGAATTTCCTTGGGGGTAAAGTGCGGCCGGCGCGTAGAGCTGACAACTCTGCCGTCAAAGCAAGGATGGAAGCTCAACATTCCGTCCTCCGTCTGAGCTTTACCTTTACATATAAACACGATGGAAGAATTTGTTACTTTATGACGTGTCAATAGGACATAATTTGACAGTTCTGCAGAAATTCTACGCAATATAAAAGCCAATTGTCATACTGACAAGGAAAGTAAAAATATCCCGGGTGAAGAACGGTTACTCCTGTTTATGTAACCTAACAATTAAACATTTTAAATAAAACAAATATGTATCACATATCTCTTTAACCAACCAATGCACATTTTTTAAACTGATTATATAACCATATATGTAATAACTGTAAGCTCTATGCATAATAATCTCTACGACCCCCTGAAGATGGTGGTTTAAACCACCGAAATACGTATAGGGGAATTTTAAGAATAAACTATTGTGAATAAAGTTTATGTGCATTAGTTGGTGTTTATTGAACAATGCACATTTATTATTCTTTATTATACAATACAATTTACCATAAAACTAGTCCGACATGTTTCGAATCCCTATTTTGGGATCATCATCAGGGACATGGATTGTGAATTACACAAATTACAAATCAACAATAATGGTACAAAGTACAAAAGTTAAAATTTAGGATATCTCAGTTGTTTTCTGGGTCCACAGTGCATCAGAAGTTGTGTATAGTAAAGAATAATAAGTGTGCATTGGTTGGTTAAAGAGATGCACGATAGACTAAAAATGCACGGCATGAATAATAAAATGTTTATCAATGCCAAACAGGTAAGAAAGATCCATCAATATAAGAACCTCAAGGTTAAATTACACAAATGCAGCAATCTGGTACAACAAAATGTGTAAACAACTACAATTAACACCTAAGTACTTCTCAATAACAGTGAGAGAGTGCAACCGACAAAAACAACTGAGATATCACACATTTTAACTTTTGTAATGTACCATTATTGTTGATTTGTAATTTGTGTAATTCACAATCCAAGTCCCTGATGATAATCCCAAAATAGGGATTCGAAACATGTAGGAATAGTTTTATGGTAAATTTTATTGCATAATGAAGAATAATAAGTGTGCATTGGTTGGCTAAAGAGATGTATGATAGACTAAAAATGCATGGCATGAATAATATACAACAAATATGTGTTTTCTTTTGGAATACAAGAGTGACCATGTTACATATTTGGTGATCAATTAGTGACAATAAACTGGCACGTGTTCTATATATGAACATACAAGTCACTTAAATACATACAAAATGTATATATACTCGTATATATAATTAGGTACATGCAAAGGTTATGCAAATGTAAGTTGTTGACAGAATTTCGCGTGACCTTGAAAGAGGCCCGTTCTACATAACTTGGAGATAAAAATTCATACCGAGCACTTTGGTGTAGTGGTAAATATCTGGACTTGTATTTCGGGAACTACAAATTTTCAGTTGCATCAAAGGCTTCCAACTTATTATCAATAAAGCAAATTCTTCCAATCCGGAACCTGATACTCCGGAAATGCTGATAATTCAGCAGCTGAGGAGAATAGTCCCAAGTCCGCTCCAAAATGTCTCCAAGCGTGTCTCTACATCGACCGTTGTGGTATCTCCTAACCTCTTGTCTCATATTCCATCAACTTCTTGAGCTATAGTCTCCTGATCCAGTCTCCTTGGCCTTCAACATCCCTGGTACAAAATGAAGAAACTCCCTGAAACATAGAAAGGGACTCTGATGTCCCTGAAGCAGCAGCTGAAGGAGACATCCGAATAGAATATTCCTCTGATTAGTTGTGCAGCCCAAATATAGGAGCAGTTAGAAAAAAAATTACCTGTACGAACTTAAGTCAGTATAGGTACTGGTTGATAATCCGGAATATTTGATAATTCGGCAACTGTTCGGTCGTGGGTGGGCCGGATTAAAGGAATTATACTGTCTAATATTTCAGTGTAGTTCAATTACACAAAAAGCGTTCTAAACATGAATCCGGAATCAAAACACTGAGTGCTTGGTAATGAACACAATTCAATAGCGTATCTTTTATTCTATTTAGTCGGACTGGTATTGAGGTTAGGCATTTTTAAAGAACTGCGTACATGCAAAATATGTTACCCGCACACAAAAACTGTCTGCTTAATAGACTTCATGCTCCACATTCAATGACTGTTTTTATAACTGCAAAAGTTGTCCGTTGAAATTTCAACCGTCTTTATTCCAGCTAGCAAAATACAATATCAACTGCAAATCACATTAAGTCTTCCAAATTCATATCATAATTGTTTAATGTTCTAATGAGGCTCATGCCAGGATAGCTCAGTAGGTACAGCAACTAGGTTACGGGCTGGGCAGTCCGCGGATCGCACCCCGGTAAGGGCAAGAGATTTTCTCTTCTCCAAACCATCCAAATCGGCTCTGGGGCCAATCCACCCTCCTATTCAATGGGTACCGGGGTTCTTTTCCGGGGGTACAGTGGCCGGGGTGTGACGACCACTCACCTCCATCTAGTGCTGAGGTTAGGAATGAGTGGAGCTATAACTCTACTCCCCCTATATGCCTTCAGAGCGTGCAAAGGGACAACTTTACCTCTGTATTCCAATGCGACTTAATAAAACACCAACTGCCAATCACATCAAAGGCTTCTATCACCACTGTTTAATCAGTATCTGATATTTTGGACCCGAGCTTACTTACTTAAATAACGCTCTCAAAAAAAATACTGAAAAATCGAATGAAGCGAATTCTTAATTACAGAAGGGCGACACATATCGATACATTATATCGACTGAACTCTATCGTAACCGGTGACTGCCTTATTTCGATACATATCCGTACTATTTACTGTGGCACCACTGCCTTATTTCGATACATATCCGTACTATTTACTGTGGCACCACTGCCTTATTTCGATACATATCCGTACTATTTACTGTGGCACCACTGCCTTATTTCGATACATATCCGTACTATTTACTGTGGCACCACTGCCTTATTTCGATACATATCCGTACTATTTACTGTGGCACCACTGCCTTATTTCCATACATATCCGTACTATTTACTGTGGCACCACTGCCTTATTTCGATACATATCCGTACTATTTACTGTGGCACCACTGCCTTATTTCGATACATATCCGTACTATTTACTGTGGCACCACTGCCTTATTTCGATACATATCCGTACTATTTACTGTGGCACCACTGCCTTATTTCCATACACATCCGTACTATTTACTGTGGCACCACTGCCTTATTTCGATACATATCCGTACTATTTACTGTGGCACCACTGCCTTATTTCGATACATATCCGTACTATTTACTGTGGCACCACTGCCTTATTTCGATACATATCCGTACTATTTACTGTGGCACCACTGCCTTATTTCGATACATATCCGTACTATTTACTGTGGCACCACTGCCTTATTTCGATACATATCCGTACTATTTACTGTGGCACCACTGCCTTATTTCGATACATATCCGTACTATTTACTGTGGCACCACTGCCTTATTTCGATACATATCCGTACTATTTACTGTGGCACCACTGCCTTATTTCGATACATATCCGTACTATTTACTGTGGCACCACTGCCTTATTTCGATACATATCCGTACTATTTACTGTGGCACCACTGCCTTATTTCGATACATATCCGTACTATTTACTCAGAAACGAACTTGTGTCGTAAACATGGAGACCGATTGCTGAGAGGTCACCATGAGTTACTTGCAAAACAAGAATATAATTGTGCAAGTTTGATTACCAAAAGAAGCAAATGTACAAGAGAGGAATAACAAACTGGTTTAACAATGAGGAGAAAACAATCTACACGTTTCATTGCAGTGAGTATAAAAACAATTATCTTCTTGGATGTGAGGTCGCGTGGTCTGGTAAATACATTTTACAATAACCACATGCCACCAATATCCACCCTTGTTCACAACTCACAGTCGGAAGACAAACATAAATCAAAATCCATTCATCCATAAAGCCACTACTATTATTATATACGCGAAGTTGAACACCTACTTTTTCACAACAGCTAAGTGCCTTATTTGTGGCACTACGATTAGTCTGTCTGTCTGTCTATCTACCAGCTGCATGTCGTGTAGAGGCTGATAGAGAAATGACACCCGAACAAACGCCTACACTGCAACCTTGACACAGCCCTTGCAGACCCACACAACGCAGCCAAAGTTACATCGTTCGGAAACGGAAAGGAAACTTTCTGTATGAATTACTGTAAGGAAATTGTCTGAACAATGTAGGTACGTAATTGTCTGAACAATGTAGGTACGTAATTGTCTGAACAATGTAGGTACGTAATTGTCTGAACAATGTAGGTACGTAATTGTCTGAACAATGTAGGTACGTAATTGTCTGAACAATGTAGGTACGTAATTGTCTGAACAATGTAGGTACGTAATTGTCTGAACAATGTAGGTACGTAATTGTCTGAACAATGTAGGTACGTAATTGTCTGAACAATGTAGGTACGTAATCGCAGTTTCCGAGAGCAGGGCGGTCTGTGTCGTGCACTGCATGATTCTGGGTTCAAATACCAGTCAGGGCGTCACAGATTTTAGGAGTTCCATCTTCGAAATTATTCCACATAGTACAGTCGAACTCGGTTATAACGTTATGAAAGGGACTGAATATTTGGTGTCGTTATAAACGAGTGTCGTTATAACTGAGGAATGTAATGTTATGGTTAACTGTGACGAGGAAATTATTCCACATAGTACAGTCGAACTCGGTTATAACGTCATGAAAGGAACTGAATATTTTGTGTCGTTATAAACGAGTGTCGTTATAACCGAGGAATGTAATGTCATGGTTAACAATGACGAATTAATTGGTACCACAGAATATCTGACTCTATATGCGAGGTGTCGTATAAACCGATGTCGTTGTAACCGGGTTTGAATGTATTTTAGAATACAACGTGTTGTTTGTGAGTGAAGCTAGACTTACAATTAAGGCTAGGGGTTAGGTTATAACGGTATTATTATCGATATATTTAAGGCATCGATATATACCGTCCATTACTAATTAACAAAACATGTCACTCGATTGTTTGCAGACAATTTTACACACTGCAATTTGAGTAAGTAGGCTTTATTGAAGTACTGGAATAGCGGTGACAAAGTTGTAAACCGTTTGGAAAATCAATCAAAATCCAGATATGATAAATATATTTTGGGTAACATTTTAAATTACTTTTAGTATACGATTGAGAACTGGCGTTCTTTGTTCATAACAGAGTTCCGTGTCCTTTTATTCAAATTATTCGGACTGTGTGTCGTTGAATATTGTTCTTTTAGGAGTTCCTACTTTGTGTGATCGCATCATTTCTACGACTACTGTATTTCCCCACCTCAAAAGACGCTACAAATAATAATGGTGCACCCTGTAGTTAGCAAGGTACTTTTGCGATTTTAATAGCCGACTTATGTAACAATTCAACATCCGGTGTTAAGACGCAGGGTGATTATGGGGACTTTTTAACGGAAAAAATGCGTCTTAGGTGGAAAACAGAGTAAGTTAAATACCTCAAGAGTTTTAACGAATTAATGAATAAATGAATAATAATATAAAATAATAATAATAATAATAAATAATAATAAAGGAAAGCAATCCCATTACAGGCCTAGAAGGCCCTTAGGGCTCCAGGAGGTCGAGGCTCCCAGGTTTTTAGACAATCGGCACATGAAGGTGGTAAGGTTGTCAACCCTACGCACCGGCCGCCTTTACCCCCAGGAAACATTCCTGGCACTCATATCTGTTAGAGGCTGAGTCGACCCCAGGGCCATAGTGCGACCGAAACGATTATGTCAATGAAAAATTCCAGAACACCATCGGGAATCGAACCCGCGACGTTCCGGTTTGTAGCGCAGTGCCTCAAACAACTGCGCCACCGCGTGTCCCAAATAATAACAATAATAAAAATTATTATTTTATTATACATAGGAGAGGTCTCTGCGACGGGCTGATCACTCGTCCAGAGGAGTCCTACCGAGCGTGGTGTGTCTTAAAGTGTGTGATCGCGAAACCTCGAAAAATGAGGCCTAGGCCCCCTAGGGGCTGTCCAGCCATAGAAAAAAAAATTATACATAGGGCAAATGATGGAGAAAAGTTCAGCCGGAGTCGTTGTTTAGAGGGTGAATATTATATTAACCCTCATGTGACTGGTTTGCATTTCCTAACTTGTTATTTTGCAGTTACGTAAAGGGTTGGCCCCCCACGTCCGGCAGTCAGGTGCTATTCAGTTCAAATACCGGCCGAGCACTGACTGGTTTGACTGTGGTCTTGCTGTAATCCTTAATCTACTTTCTTGCCTTCTGTTATGCTTTGCGTTACGCGAGATGGCAATAAGGTCAATTTACCCCTTTACTTAATGAAGTACCAGGTCATGTAGATGTATGTGGGAATGGAGGTATACTCCGTATATTAACCTCGAAACTTTATAGACGTGAATAAACTAGTCCCATGAAGACACGTTTAGGATTGGAGGTATACTTCCACCCATTCTTAACCTCGGCACTCGATAAAGGTGAAGAGTCAATTTTGCTACACAGCCATTTTGTCTCCTGGGAAAAAATCCCCCCTGTACCTGTTTCTCAAGGTCACAGAGCCGGTAAACGAATACAAACAGCTGGAGAAAGCATCTCAGTGAGGCAAGCTGTCGGTGGCGGAAGCACAGATAGTGAAAGCGAAGTACTGATTTACTAGCAAAATGTAATAATGATTTTTTAATGATCTTGCCTCACGCAGAGTGTGATAATCTCCACTGGCCTCTACCCCTATAGTTTGGTCTCATTGACCCTCTGCCTTGATGTTTCCTGCTCTGAAGAATGTATGTTATCCAGTGAAAAAGGTCCGTTGAAAATTCAAAGGGAGTTCTCTTATAGGTGAAAGTATGTACATGCTGATGCCATCTGACGGTTGTCACCATATGCCACACAGCAAAACTTATAGGTAAAAGTATGTATATTGATACCATATGATGATTGCCACTACATGCTAGACACTCCGAGTCTTATAGGTGAAAGTATGTACATGTAAATCTTATATGTGAAAGTATGTACACTAGCCTAGGTATGCTCGCAATTCTAGACGGCGTTTATCCACCATAACCGACTAGTAAAACAAGCATATACTTTTACCTAACAGATACAGTATATATTGATGCCATATGATGATTGCCACTACATGCTAGACACTCCGAGTCTTATAGGTGAAAGTATGCACATGTAAGTCTTATATGTGAAAGTATGTACATGTCGAGGTCATTAACAATTAACGCCATCTTTCATACATCTCTGGGTAAATTACATACGTACAAGCTAGTCAATCATAGTATTATTATATTAACTAGTAGGCTCAAATAGGTCAGTCAAAATAGTGCCAAGGTTGAGAATGCATGGAGCTTTCCTCCACACCCCTCACATGCCCTCAACGCGCGCCTCATTCTCGATAATGTGCCACTAAGTATCTATCAGAAAATACTTGTGTGACAGGTGTGAGGCCAGTTTCCCACCGCAGCCAAAATTAATCCCTCATTCACAAACGAATTTGAACTTATTCGACACCAGTGACGTGCGCAGTTGCATCGGGCGTGTTAATACAATCGAATCAAAATGCATGTTGTGTCTTCTCTAAGCTAACTTCCGTGGGGTTGTGAAGGTAGTCGCAATCTCTTATTTCACGTGTCAAGTTTCTTGTCGTTTTACCTCCACTTCGTATACAAACACAGCAGAATTCGCCGTCACTTCCGGCACCAAGTCGCTGTTCCTGCTCGTGTAGCATAGCTTGCTGGCTTAGATTCAAACCTCAAGACTTCCTATAATATGAAACAACAGTGCGACGTTAAATGAGCCTGTATTAAGACAGGTGAAGCTGCATGGCTAACTGGATTGGTCACATCTTGCGTAGAAACTGCCTTCTGAAACACGTGATTGAAGGAAAGTTAGAAGGAAGGATAGAAACGACGGGACGACGAGGGAGAAGACGTAAGCAGCTACTGGATGACCTTAAGGAAAAGAAAAGATACTGGAAATTGAAAGAGGAAGCACTAGATCGCACCCTGTGGAGAACTCGCTTTGGAAGAGGCTACGGACCTGTCGTAAGACAGACTACAGAATAATGAATGAATGAATGAATGAATGAATGAATGAAGTTGCATGCTCTTGTCTGACTGCGCCCACAGACCTTGACACTCTTCACTGTGTTTGATAGAAACACTGAAACTTTAAAATGGTAAATAATTTTGCGTGACTGTTTGTAACGGCGGTCTGCGTTCTCATCTTTATGTATGACCAGTAAAACGGGGGCACTCGGTATTAAGGCCACGCGCCCAAGGGGTCTCTCTCTCTCTCTCTTCCTGCTTCACTGAAGCAAACTCAAGATGTCCTCAGTAACGCCTCGGTTACACTCGCGGTAGCCTGTGAATGTATGTAGCACCGTTTTCCAGTCACTGTTGGATTATTTAACGTTCAATGGGTACCGGTCTTTCCCCCCGGGGGTAAAGCGGCAGGGGCGTGAAGCTGACCATTGATCTCCATGTAGTGCTGAGGTTAATAATGATTTTAACGTTACCTCTACTCCTCCTATGCATTCATAGCGTGGACAGAGACAAATTTACTTTTTAAGTTTTTTGTTACTTAACCCACGGTTTCAGCTGCAAAGGTTATATTATCAGGGCTGGTCACTGAAGCCGCTTGAGAGCCGCATGCGCATCGCGCACGTCACTTGCGCGTCTCGCGCAAGCTGTCTGTAAAAATAATAATATTGAGGTACTTTACGTGTACATGGCAAATATGAGGTACTTTAATAGGCTAATTTGAGGTACTTTATGTGTACATGAGGCTAATATTGAGGTACTTTATGTGTACATGAGGCTAATATTGAGGTACTTTATGTGTACATGAGGCTAATATTGAGGTACTTTATGTGTACATGAGGCTAATATTGAGGTACTTTATGTGTACATGAGGCTAATATTGAGGTACTTTATGTGTACATGAGGCTAATATTGAGGTACTTTATGTGTACATGAGGCTCACTGTGCGCGGTGTTTTAAACTGTTTTCTAAAGAAAGCAGACTTATAACTAACTAAAATTTACCTAGTGTAGTTGGATGAACAGAAATAAGAAACCGTTATAATAATTGGGGGGGGGGGGGGGGAGGGGGGACTTTTATTAATTCATGGCTCTTTTCTATGTTGCCTCCTAAAGTACGGCCCCTGAATCTCGTCTGGCCACCCCTGGCATATATTATAGGAGGATAATAATAAAGACAGTAGACACAATCTGTGGTCTTCTGGGTAATTACACGGCGTCGTGTGGTAATTATTCACCGACGTTTCGGGACAACGTGTCGGTCCCATCTTCACGGGTCAAATTTCCAAGAAGGAAAGAAAGCCGAGAAGATGGGACCGACACGCTGTCCCGAAACGTCGGTAAATCATTACCACATGACGCCGTGTAATTACCCAGAAGACCACAGATTACATCAACATCGCGGCGGAAGCCTGAAATCAACAGTAGACACAATAACAGATCTTCGCAGCTTTTATCAAGACAGTGTCCTTGCATTTACCTGGAGTAACAGAGGAAAAAACCACCAAAACTATAGGTACTGAATTATCCGAATTACATTAGACTCCGCCGATCCCAGTAGCCCCGCGGTCTAAGGCGTGGGTCTGAGGCCGCTCGCTTGGTGGGGTTACGGGTTCGAATCCCACCGGGGGCATGGATGTCTGTCTCTTGTGATTGTTGTATGTTGTCAGGTAGAGTTCTCTGCGACGAGCCGATCACTCGCCCAGAGGAGTCCTACCGAGTGTGGTGTGTCTAAAAAGTGTGATCGTGAAGCCTCGAAAAATGAGTAGGCCTTGGCCCACTAGGGGTTGTTGCACCACTGGAAAAAAAAAAACAATGTTTAGTGTACAATACGCTCCTGGGTCGCCGACATATTTTGAAATTCTCTTCGAACTAAGTACTTATGTGAAGGAAATCTTAAACGTCATCGCTGTAACAGGGTGTTCTGAAAAAAAAAACTGACGTAGCATAATACTATTACATATCAACCCTCTTCCTTTTCTCCAGTCCCTACCCCATCGCGCGAACATGTTGAATACAAACGATGATTGTATTTTTGCAGACATGTATTCGTTGGGAAGAGGGGGGCGGGGGGGGGCGGAGGGAGGCGGGGTAGTGTCAGACGGTCTCATCTATTTCCGGCGCTGGTATGCCGCAAACCTAGTGCGAAGTTCAGGGCTGAAGTATGCGCAGTCATTAAGCGAGCAACTTCGTGGGGCCTAGTTGTTAATCGTGTGCAATATTACGTGACAGTGAATGTAAACGAAGGACACTGCGAAAGTGAAGTGCGTAAGTACATATATTGTGGGTCATCTCGGTTACGACACGACAGGTGTCTACCGCAAGTTACGAAGGCACACGCCGTCTCTCTTCTTCACATCAACTGCCGAAGCCCACTTACCCGACAGTAAGCTGTCACATCCCAGACCACATTACGACTCTTCACCACAATGCTAACCTTGAATATTATGAAAAATAAAGCTGTCTCCCTGTCCACGTCATGAAGGCATACAGAGGGAGCAGAGGTATAGCTCCATTCATTCTTAACCTCGGTTAGATGGAGTTGAGCGGTCAACTTCACGACCCGGCCGCTTTACCCTGTCCCCCCAGGAAAGTACCCCTGTACCAATTGAACAGGAGCCACAGATCCATTCTGTACGTTTTGGAGAAGAGAAAAATCTCTTGCCCCTACCGGAATTCGAACCCCGGATCGTCCAGCCCGTAGCCTTGTCAGCTTTCATTTTCATGCGATACAAAATTTAATCTAAATGTGTTTAGCAGTTTCAGAGAGACAAGTCATAAAAGGAACAACATTAACAACACATTATGTGCACATGCGAGCCCTTAGAAGCATGACAAGGAGTCCAGTGAGTTTGAGTACAGTCTAACCCGGTTATAACGACATCGGTTTATACGACACCTCGTCTATAACGTCAGATATTGTGAGGTACCAATTAATTCCTCACTGTTAACCATAACATTATACCCCTCAGTTAGAACAACACTCGTTTATAACGACACAAAATATTCAGTCCCTTTCATGACGTTATAACAGAGTTCGACTGTATATTAATCAGCAACGCTGCCAGTTGCTATGATTATACACCGTCGGTGATACATGAATGAAATATGAGTATGGAGCACTGGTGGAATGACACTAACAAGCGAAAACCAATGTACTCGGAGAAAACCCTGTCCCAGTACCACTTTGTCAACCAAAAATCCCACATGGACTGCGAAAGCGGTTAGAAAGGATCGCAGAACAGCGGATGAAAAAGGGAAGTAGCAGGAAAAGTGTGAGGCTTTATTTCAGGGGTGGAAGGAGGGAGATACAGAACATTACTTTTTTTAGACGTTTCTTAGGTTTCGCCCCCTCGTCCTTCTGATTTCCGTAGCATCAAAATGAAGACGTTAAAATGGTGAGAAACAGTACTTTGAAATACGGGAAACAGAATTTTGGTTTTGCTCTTGAAGATGAAGTGGATAACTTGTAAAACAGTTTGTGGTCGTTATATAAAAATGGGTTCAATTTTGCCGAGTTTAAACTGGGAAGGCTGAACGAGAAGCATGCAGTAGTAACTTGGAACATGGGACACACTTCGGTATTTACTGAGAACTTGTGTCTAGATATCCGATCCTAAGACTTTCCATATGCCTACTAATATCCAGCCAGCAGTGCGACAAACGATAAGAATATAGCAGTCCCTATCTTTTCCCTGAAATAAGTGCGCTGTTTCGTCTAAATATATACTTAAAGACCGTGTTTCCACTTACTGCCTCTGCGTTACAAGGACCAGGAAAAAAAAAATCCTTGTTTATAGTGAGGTAATGAAAATGTGTGCCGATCCCAGTGGCCGCGCGGTCTACGGCATGGGTCTTCGGCCACTCGCTTACTAGGATCGTGGGTTCGAATCCCGCCTGGGGCATGGATGTCTGTCTCTTGTGAGTGTTGTGTGTTGTCAGGTAAAGGTCTCTGCGACGAGCTGGTCCCTCGCCCAGAGGAGTCCTACCGAGTGTGGTGTGTCTGAGTGTGATCGTGAAGCCTCGAAAAATGAGGCGGCCTAGGCCCCAAAGGGGCTGTAGAGCCATTGAAAAAAAAAAGGTGAAGTTACCCCGTTACAAGCCTGGGCAGGCCCTACGTCTCCAGGAGGTTGAGGCTCCCAGAATTTCTGGAAAATCGGCACACTTCAAGGATATTTTTCATCTTTATAGTCTATTTTGCCGATCCCAGTGGCCGTGAGGTCTAAGGCGTGGGTCTACGGCCGCTCGCTTACTGGGATTGTGGGTTCGAATCCCACCGGGGGGCATGAATGTCTGTATCTTGTGAGTGTTGTGTGTTGTCAGGTAGAGGTCTCTGCGACGGGATGGTCCCTCGTCCAGAGGAGTCCTACCGACTGTGGTGCGTCTCAAATGTGTGTGATCGTGAAGCCTCGACGAAACGAGGAGGCCCAGGCCCATATATAGGGCTGTCGAGCCATAGGAAAAAAAATTAAAATGTGTGGTGAAAATGCGGAATGTTCTTGTTAACGCACTCTTCTTTTTAAGGAGTTAATATCCTTTGCAGACGAATCATACACAGCAGTCAATATGAAGGGATTCCAGCAATATACTCTGCGCTATGTGCTGGACCTCACATGCTCCAATCCATGCTGTAACCAGCTTCTTGGCACTAATCTGTCAGTAAACGGGGCTATTTTAGGGGTCCTATATACAACTTACGTCGACGATAATGATCACGTGGTATGCTCCTGTACGCCGACGCGCCAACGTGTTTCTATAATTGATACGTGATCTCTGTACGCTATTCTCGTTTTTGACATTCCCAACAGCTTTCGAATGGAATTACAAACAAAACGGATCTGTTCAAAAATCAATGTAAATTACAAAAGTCGGAATACGTATTCCAATACACATTTTCCAAATGAGTTCCTTCCGATTTTGATTTAGTTGATTGGTCTGGAGTTTTGATTTATTATTTCAGTTGTATTATTATTATTACTTTGGCCATTCAAAAAAAAAATCCGTCCTGACTTACATTTCGTAACATGTTGATCTTTTATGATACGTCGTGGTAGGCCTGTCTCTCAACCTCGAAGCTCGAGGACCACTCATTTTCGGCTGTCAATACATTCGCAGTCACCCTGCATAACTGAAAGTATTTCCCATCCGCAACCTGAGAACGGGGGCACGCGGTGGCGCAGTTGGTTGAGGCACTGCGCTACAAACCGGAATATTTTGAATATTGGAATATTTCATTGGCATAATCGTTTCGGTCGCACTATGGCCCTGGGGTCGACTCAGCCTCTAACAGAAATGAGTACCAGGAATATTTCCTGGGGGGTAAAGGCGGCCGGTGCGTAGGAACCTCCTGGAACCCTAAGGGCCTGTCCAGGCCTGTAATGGGGGGGGGGGGAAACCTGAGAACGCGCCATGACCTGGTGGTAGGGGCCCATTTAACATAACGATGGAGAAAGGTGCATGTGGACGT
Organism: Reticulitermes speratus; assembly: GCA_021186555.1. Taxonomy (NCBI): domain Eukaryota; kingdom Metazoa; phylum Arthropoda; class Insecta; order Blattodea; family Rhinotermitidae; genus Reticulitermes; species Reticulitermes speratus. The sequence continues at coordinate 7,820,749 of JAJKFL010000008.1, forward strand.
GGAGGTTCACAAATTGTACTCCTCGTCAAATATTATGAGGATGATCAGAGCGAGGAGGATGGGTTGGGAGGTGCGTGGGGCACGTTTGGGGGGAAGATAATGTATACACGGTTTTGGTGGGGCAGCTGAAAGAAACGGGCCACTGGATATTACAGATAAAGGATGCAATTGCATTGATTGGATTCATCTGGCTTGGGTTCCATTAAATGCGGGGAATTTCTTGACCAGCTGACGGACTATTAGCTGTTCAAGAAAGTCTTTGCTTTATAGAGTTAGTTGTTTCCTTCTCACTTTTCTCTTTTTCTCTCATTTTGTCCTCTTTCATCTGCACTCAGATTATCGCCCAAAGAGATCGCCGGATTTGATCAGCCGTCATCCTGGAAAAGTGTGAGATGTGGACGAAGCTGCGAAAGGGTGGATGTGTCCGATTGTCACGTGACTTAATACGCACTGTGTTTTCTGCGTAACTCGCGTAGAGGAATGACTCTTGAATCAGGGCGTCCCTTTTTTACATGGAGGAACCCCTAAAATAATTTTGCATATCCCAAGGAACCCCTAAAATAATTTTGCATATCCCAAGGAACCCCTAAAATAATTTTGCATATCCCAAGGAACCCCTAAAATAATTTTGCATATCCCAAGGAACCCCTAAAATAATTTTGCATATTCCAAGGAACCCCTAAAATAATTTTGCATATCCCAAGGAACCCCTAAAATTATTTTCCATATCCCAAGGAACCCCTAAAATTATTTTGCATATCCCAAGGAACCCCTAAAATTATTTTGCATATCCCAAGGAACCCCTAAAATTATTTTGCATATCCCAAGGAACCCCTAAAATTATTTTGCATATTCCAAGGAACCCCTAAAATAATTTTGCATATCCCAAGGAACCCCTAAAATAATTTTGCATATCCCAAGGAACCCCAAAAATAATTTTGCATATCCCAAGGAACCCCTAACCATGCAAACGCTTATAGGCGAGGAAAAAAAAAAAAAAGAGGGTTGGTAGCGGACAGAGATTACTCCAGTATCGCCAATTGCTGGACAAAAATGGCCGCGATATTTCGAGGGGCATACGGAGTTTTGCTCGGTATTTCTAAATGTTTATGTATTTATTCCACGATTTCTCACTGAACCCCTACTGATGTTTTGCGGCGCCCTGGTTGGGAAACACTGCGCTGCACTTTGCGATTTGGCAGCTCATTTGAACAGCGCCTAACGCAAACAGTAGCTACTGTCTTTATTTCAGCTCTGTAAACATTTCCACGAACCATCAAATCTTCTTCCATCTTTACCAAGAAATGGAAATGATTGTCAGCAAGTTATTTTGAACGGGTTAACTTCAGTTTAATTTACAACACAGTCGAACTCGGTTATAACGTCATGTAAGGGACTTAATATTTTGTGTCGTTATAAACGAGTGTTGTTATAACCGAGTAATGTAACGTTATGGTTTACAGTGAGGAATTAATTGGTACCACAGAATATCTGACACCATAGACGTCGCATAAACCGACGTCGTTATAACCGGGTTCGACTGTATTAGAAATGTTCGACCCCTGTTTAAGTCCACGTATGGAACGTCTAGCTGTTTACTGCATAATGTATTCTGTTGAAGTTTCGATGACGAAAGGTTTATTTTTACTCTGAAAATGGAGGCAGAAATTTCCTCCGAAAGATCTGAAAGTATAATTACCACGTCAAACTCCAGAACACTGTAAAACTGAGGATTCCGTTCTTCTGGCATATGACGCTGTGACCATGAGTAATGGGATCCCGACGTTTCAAAAGGCCGAAACGTCCAAGAATATAAGAGACAGGTGGACGCGTGAATGTATAGGGACAGTACTGTGAGTGAACACAGGCTACGACCGGTTCCTTCCACATCCTTTCCAATTCACCCTTCATCAGTTACGCCAATATTTGACACTAATGATCGCGTCGTTACATAAACCACTAATTAATAAGTAAATAAAGAAATAAATATGATGAGACGACGGAGACGGAGAGCAGGTATCACAAAGGGGAAAAGAATTAGAAGCACGAAGGAAAGAGAATAGGCAGAAAGACGAACACGAATGAGGAGACAACTGACAAATGAGGGGACAAAAATCAAGGAGGAATCAACGAGGCAGTGAAGACGAGTGGGTACACGAAAATTGAAAAGTTGGAGACTAAAAAAGGAAGCAAAGGGGTAGAAAGGAAAAATAAAATGAAGAGGCAGAAGGAGGAGAAATAGAGGAGAATTAGAAGATGAAGCAGGCTTCGGGGGTGAAGGAGATATGAAGAACACAGAGAACAGGAAACATGAGAAATATAAGGCCAAAGATAAGAGTAAGACCAGAGGTAGTGTGGCACGTCGGTTAGATACATTCCTTTCAACAGCCTTGACTGCACGGTGGGTGAATTACCTGCAGCAGTACGCCGGCACAGTCTATCCTTAAAGGCTGAACAGCATGATAACAGCAAACTACAAAAATGGGCTCCAGGTGTACAGCTTCTGCTTTTACTTACGGGAGGTACCCAGTTCGAATCTCGGCTGAAACCCTATCATAATGTAAATGTAAAGTTATCCCTGTTTACATCATAAAAGCATATGGATGAGTGGAGAACAGCTCCACTCGGTTCTTAACCCCGACAATAGATGGAGATGAATGGTTAGCTTCACGCTTCGGTCGCTTATCGCCGAGGAAAGATCCCCCAGTACCCATTGAATAGGAGACTGGGCTGGGCGCCAAAGCCGTTCTGAAACTGTGGAGAAGATATTTATATTTGCTCCTGCCGGGCAGTCGAACAACTATTCCTCAGACTACCAAAGTAACAACAACAATTCTGTAACGAAATTTACCAACTGCAAAGATTAGACAGCGGGTGGGAAATAAAGGAAGTACGTTGGAGGGGGGGGGGGATTTTGAGGGGAGTAACCATGAGACTTCTTTCCGCAGCCTCACTATACGCAACTAAATTTCAAGGTCATTGCCATTTAATGTTTCCAAGCAGCTCTGTAACTACGTTATCGCTGATTTTCCGGCGTCTGCTGACATCCGCTATCTCAAAAATTCCTCCAGTACTCAAATCTCCGTTCCCTTCTGCGCAGGCGCCTGATCGCAGTAAAGCCAATACTGTGCTGCACCTCTTCACAAAACCGCCACGCCCCTGTACAATTTTCGCTGTAAATATCCGTGCAAGGTCAATGACATTAATCATCTTTGGAATTTCAAACATTTTATAGGTGCGAAATGATCACGATGGTGTCCGGTGTGCACTGCTTGGCTGGCTACATTCCAGCAATATTTTGTCTACGTCTGTCGTTACAAAAGTTTGTTGTTCATTACAATACTGAAAGAGCTTGAAATTGTCTTGGTGGATTTCAGGATCCAGACAAATAAGAGCTCAATATCAGTAAACTCAGGATGTGGTGTGAGGTGACATGACTAACCACTGGCATACTTTGCACGTCTGACAAATGTCAGTTCCAATTAAAATAAATGCGTCAGTTTACATTACAAGTTCTAACCACACATATAAAAGGAGCATTTAATATATTACGTGGGCTGAGGCACTGCTCTACAAGCCGGAAGGTCGCGGGTTCGATTCCCGATGGTGTCATTAGAATTTTTCATTGACATAATCCTTCCGGTCGCACTATGGCCCTGGGGTCGACTCAGCCTCTAAATAAATGAGTACCAGGAATATTTCCTGGGGGGGGGGGGGGGGGGTTAAAGGCGGCCGGTGCGTAGGGCTGACAACCTTACCACCTTCATGTGCCGATTGTCTAGAAATCTGGGAGCCTCAACCTTCTGGAACCCTAAGGGCCTGTCAGGCCTGTAATGGGATTGCTTTACCTTTATCTTTTAAATGCGAATAAAAATAATTATTACACATAATACAATATTTAAACATTTTAATAAAATGTCTATATACAGTAATAAGAAGGAAAGCTGAATGGGTTGGTCACAACTGCGCAGGAACTGCGTTCTGAAACACGATACTGAAGGAAAGATAGAAGCGACGGGAAGACGAGAAGAAGGCGTACGCAAATACTGGATGACCTTAAGGAAACGAAAAGATATTGGAAATTGAAAGATCGAAATCTCTGGAGAACTCGCTCTGGAAGAGACAGACTACGTTGTGATGATACCAAGGAGCGTTCATAAACTTTTAATTACAACTGTACTTCTAGCGAACTTGCATTGTACTTAGAATAAGTTAGCACACAGACGTCACAGCTGAAACTACAATAATTCGTTACTATGTCAACATTCATGTCTTTCGTTTAGTTACTGTCAACTTAATTATTTTCTTGCCTCGGCGACCCGGGTTCGATCCTAGGGCGGTCCATGGGGAATTTCTGATGGAACGAGTGGCACTGGGACAGGTTTTCCTCCGAGTACTTTAGTTCTCCCCCTGTCTGTATCATTTGACCAATGCGCCATATTCATTGGTCAAACGAAGCTACAGAGCGTCTCAGGACTTAAGGTCAATAATTCAGGAATGAATTTCAGAGGTAACTCTTGAGTCAGACATATCACATACACGAGTCCGATTCGCAATGTTACTGAGTTGAAGTGTAGAGAATGTGCCCTGGAATTAATTCCTGAAGTACTGACCTTAATTCCTGGGAAATTCTGTATAATGTTAAACAAAAAGCTCTGAAGAGTCCAGTTTTCTGTGACGTGACACAGTTTTGACTGTCACTACCAGTCCAAACGGTGTCACATTCCAGAAAAACCTCAATCCATAGCAGCAAGTCTGTTAGAACCTCATATCTGACAAACACTTCTCTCTCTTCAGCAGCCTCCACATGACTCAACTTCACAGAAAACGTTAGTGCTTCCACATCCAATATTAGTGCAACACGTCTGGCCTGAATGTCCACCTGCTTCATATTTAGGAGCTTCTGGGTTCGCTTCCGAAAGCCCCTTTGCTGAATCACGTTTCTCGCAACTACCCTGAATCACTTCAGGCAGCAGTACTGCCTTAACACATGTCACGATGGGCTCTTGCCTCATCACTTCCAAATAACCATTCACGATAATCCCCCCTTCCTCGATACAATGTAATCTAATCGTTCGAGACATCTTCGTTGAAGAAACACATAACGACAAAACGTTCCGACAAGAAAATTGAAGATTACGCTCTACTGGAATATGACGCCGTGTAATTAGTTACCGACGTTTCGGAGGAACTTGCTGCCATCATATTCTTGGGTTGCCCTGAATGAGGAGGAAGAAATCTCTCCCAAAACGTCGGTAACTAAATAACAATCGAAATCTGTGGTCTTCTGGGTAATTACACGGCGTCGTGTGGTAATTATTTACCGACGTTTCGGGACAACGTATCGGTCCCATCTTCACGGGTCAAGTTTCCGAGTAGAATTCCTACTCGGAATCTTGACCCGTGAGAATGGGACCGATACGTTGTCCCGAAACGTCGGTAAATAATTACCACACGACGCCGTGTAATAACCCAGAAGACAACAGTTTTCATCAACATAGCGGCGGAAGCCTGAAATCAAGGTAAATAACAATTGACACTGCCTCGTATCCTAGAAAACTTTAACTTCAACAACAACTGTGTGAAAACTTTTAATTATCACAGGAAAGTAATAGACGTAGCTTATTTCAGGTATTTGCATGAAATGGATACGGAAAATCGAATGTTTCCTGGTAGCTGTAAATGCTATATTAAACTTATGTAAGAGTTTGAATTTCTGACGGCTGTGTATTTTACGGTTACGTTCTGCTGCGGGGGTTTCCTATTCGTTGCACGCAACAGGACAATAACGACAGCAGGATATAGACGTCAACATCTATACAAAACCAACTGCCAGCAATTTTAACAATTTTTAACAATGATAATTTTAATAATTTTTACGACATAGTGCGTGCTCTATATTCACAATTTATAGTTCTATACTTTACTCTTCTAACGCAAGATAAATACTATATACACCAAGACATTTCAAGAAAAAACTTGAAGAAACTTTTTCGACTGGTGATTGTCAATGTAAAAAATAGCCTTAAACAGTGTAACGGTTCTGTGATAATACCAAATGCACCAGTGAACAGTGAAGTGAACTTATCAATGTACCCCTGATGATGGCCGAGTTACGGCCGAAACATATGTAGGGTGAATTGAACAGAAATACGAAAATAAAAATGTACATTCGTTGGTTAAAAAAAAACTGAAAATTAATCTATAAAGCAATTTATATGGACAGATCACCATCTTACTGTCAAGCTCTAGTTGCAATGCCACGTTTAACCATCGACCCACAGATCGTACTTCATTGTCTAGCGCTGCTGTATGACAGAGAAAACTGCTGTGGGATCCAAGCGTAACAGTGACGTCACATGAGGTGAACGGTGTTCCGCCAATGAGAGTCGAGTATTTAGGGCTGGGGTGATCACACTATACGCTCTTATTGGTGCAAAAAAAGTAGACCTTTTCCTTTTGCATCTTGTACCGAATTCGTCCGCTGTGTACCTAGATCCCCCTACTACAGAACAGGCGTGAAATAATTTGACCTATTAAATGAGATATAACAATAGCGGAATTACAGTGTGTCTAGCTAAGCCGTAAGTGGCATATCGCATGTTCCACAGCCTGTTAAAAACACTCGGTAGAGCATTGGCCTGCAGACGCTCAGCTGATCGAGGAATCTCCCAGCCTTTTACAGGTTCATTACTGTCTTCACCAGAGACCGCCACTGTCCCAAGCCACAATGACCCATCCTCCCACGATATGTCTTGAGCCAAACGAAAACATATGGAGCTGGGATAGCGACTGAAGTACGGGGCTTTGACGATCGAAAAAAAAAAGTGCTTCGATTCCCGACAGAGGCAAAATGTATTTTATGTTCCATAATGTCCATTCCGGCTCTAGGGCCCTCCCGGCTTCTTAATCAATGCCTAACACAGCTTCTTCCCCCGGGGGGAGGGGGTAAATCGGGCGAGGCGTGAAGCTGGCCACTCACCTGCATCTATCTAGCGCCGATATAAAATTAGTGGAGATATTACCTCAGCTTAGTCTCCTATACAATGGGTACCGGGTCTCTTTCCCGGCGGTTAAAGCGGCCGGGGCGTGCAGTTGACCACCCACCCCCATCTAGCGCCCAGGTTAAAGAAAGAGTAGAGCTATACTCCCTCCATATGCGTTCATGACATGCAAAGGAACAACTGTAACTGTTTTAAAGGCAAAGTTAGCAGCAGTAGATGGTACCACTTTCGCATGCGTGCTAGATGTAATGTACGACAGCTCATCCTTACAGGTATGAATTTTGTTTTCTTATCAGCTATGCAGGCCAAGGCTTCCTTTGACGCTCCACTATGCCACGTACACCTGACGTAAATCAAACAGTAGCCTTCGACGAAAGTTAAAAAAAAGAAACATAGCAAACAAATACCGCCTGCTCACTGGACCCCACAGAGCGGTTCCACATCAGATAATGTTGTGAATCCCATGAATTGTGGATCAAAAGCATTCGCCTAAACTACATTAAAAGCTTACCATTTTGTTTCCTGCCGTGTATGATATCAATAAAAACATTTCCAGTCAACAAAATGACCTTGAATTACAGAAACAAAACAGGAGTGTTTCACGTGAAATGTGAGGTTCAAACAGTGGTGGAGCTGAAGATTCAGATCTGCTGGAATGTGTACATATACTGTGTCGGCTGCTGGAACCTGAAGACGAAGGCAATACTTTCTCTTTGGAGCCATCGGCAAGTACATACCAATCGAAAAATGGCTTAACATCCCAGAAGACTTCAAAAATATTTCCACTGTTCTGGGATAAATGTTTCGTTGCCAAAACACCACCATCAGGCCGTAAATGTTTGTTATTTAAAGTTTTTACGACCTGGTGATTGTGTTTTCATTCTGAGACATGTATCATACACCATTAATATACCGTTCAGATAATAGCCCTTCGATTACGAAACTATAATCCTTTACGAATGTATCCAATAGTGAGAAAGGAATCCCTGTCTTATTCTTCGGACTCTAAAACCAACGATTCCGACGGCAAATGCTATAAGTTGTTACTCATTTCTTTATTTCTTCCTAACAGAAAACATACTGCATCTCCACTACAAATATATACCGGTTGATAGAAAGTAACCTGAAATCAAGTCAATATCTGGTCCAAACACAACTAAATTTCATTTATTATACAGAACTACATGTTTCGACCTATTTCAGGTCATCCTCAGGTTCACAGATAAACCTGAGGGTGACCCGAATTAGATCGAAACATGTAGTTCTGTATAATAAATGGAATTTAGTTGTGTTTGGACATATTTTGACTTGATTTCTGTTACAAACAGTACAATGGAATGACATTCTTTACGAAAGTAACCCCTATTTGCTGCGAGAATTATAATGAACGAATAAACTGTGGGGGGTAAAATGCGGCGTTTTTTAATGTCAAAAAAGGAAGAATATATAGTAAACACTGTTGTTTAGACGGTTAACGGGAAAAGTTCCTTACTCCTTTGATACAGAGTAAAAAACAATGTAATATTAACTATAATAAACGGTATAGATAAACAGATAAATTAATGAAGAAATGGGGTCTGAGTCTGAATATTTACTTTCCTACACCATATAATTGTGCAAGGTAAAGGTAAAGCTCACCCTATAACAGGCCATGAAGGCCCAGAGGGGGAGTAGAGGTATAGCTCTACTCTTTCTTTAACCTCGGCGGTAGATGGGGGTGGGTGGTTAACTCCACGCTTCGGCCGCTTTACCCCAGGGAAGGTAAAGGTAAAGTTCACCCTATAACAGGCCATGAAGGCCCAGAGGGGGAGTAGAGGTATAGCTCTACTCTTTCTTTAACCTCGGCGGTAGATGGGGGTGGGTGGTTAACTCCACGCTTCGGCCGCTTTACCCCAGGGAAGGTAAAGGTAAAGTTCACCCTATAACAGGCCATGAAGGCCCAGAGGGGGAGTAGAGGTATAGCTCTACTCTTTCTTTAACCTCGGCGCTAGATGGGGGTGGGTGGTCAACTCCACGCTTCGGCCGCTTTACCCCAGGGAAGGTAAAGGTAAAGTTCACCCTATAACAGGCCATGAAGGCCCAGAGGGGGAGTAGAGGTATAGCTCTACTCTTTCTTTAACCTCGGCGGTAGATGGGGGTGGGTGGTTAACTCCACGCTTCGGCCGCTTTACCCCAGGGAAGGTAAAGGTAAAGTTCACCCTATAACAGGCCATGAAGGCCCAGAGGGGGAGCAGAGGTACAGCTCTACTCTTTCTTTAACCTCGGCACTAGATGGGGGTGGGTGGTCAACGCCACGCCTCGGCCGCTTTACCCCCGGTAATGACCCGGTACCCATTGTACAGGAGGCTGGGTAGGCCCCAGGACCGGTCTGGACGGGTGCTGAAAATCTCGCCCCCCACCGGGATTCGATCCCCGGACCGTCCAGCCCGTAGCGAGTCGCTATACCGACTGAGCTATCGCGGCCCACATATAATTGTGCAAAGGAACTGCGATTCGCGGAATCGTGTGAAATGCTTTCACAAACGCGAAAGGAACAAACAGGACTGTAGGAGAAATACGTGCTGAGCAACTGACGGCCCGCCGAAACGGAAAGAAAGGATGTGGTGGGAAAGAACCGTAATCGCAGGAAGAAAATAATAAGTAACCAATCGTGTGCGTTTCCCATCAGCATCCTGGATTTTAAGATCCAGGCAAGGATTAGATTGTGCTTGCTTTTAAAAATATTCGGCACTTCCGTAACATGTAAGGTAAAGGTAAAGCTATCCCTGGACAGGCCCTTAGCGTTCCAGGAGGTTGAGGCTCCCAGATTTCTACACAATCTGCACATGAAGGTGTCAGCCCTACGCACCGGCCGCCTTTACCCCTCCCCAGGAAATATTCCTGGTACTCATTTCTGTTAGAGGCTGAGTCGACCCCAGCGCCATAGTGCGACCGAAAGGATTATGTCAATGAAAAATTCCAATGACACCATCGGAAATCGAACCCACGACCTTCCGGCTTGTAGCGCAGTGTCTCAACCAACTATCCAACTTCTGTAACATGCAACTACAAATTTCAGAGGTCAAGTTGCAGTTATTTTGCATCTGCCATTATTGTATCAAAATACTTCCGCACCAGCTACGTTCTTACGTTCCAGCAGACTGCAGTACCTAGGCTACAGACTGGACGGCTGGGGCAATCGATGTTCCAGGATTTTCTTCTTCGCCATTATTTCCAAACAGTCCGGATAGCGTAGTGGGTATAGTGACTGGCTACGGGTTGGACGGTCCGGGGATCGAATCCCGGTGGGGGGGGGGGCGAGATTCCCCGCACCCGTCCAGACCCACCCACCCCCATCTAGCAGAAGTTAAAGAAAGAGTACAACAATACTTCTACTCCTCCTGTGTGCCTTCATGGCAGGTTATAGGGTGAACTTCACCTTCACCCATGAAGTTCATGCAATCTACTACATATTCTCTATGTACCACAGTATTTTTCGTTGGGGGTAAATCGGCCAGAGCGTTAAGCTGACCTGTAACCTCCATCTAGTGCCAAGGTTAAGCATGCGTCTTCGCGGCACGGTGCGTAGGCAATAAAACAGAGAAAATCTTTTATTTTATTACCTGGCAATCTTGGGTACTCTACATAAAAATTCCTCGAGGGTCATCCAGTATTAGATAATGACGTAATCACTAAGTCATCAGTACAAATAGTACTAGACTTATTCTCAAGATGCTTCCGCTGTTCATATACAAGTAAGAAATGGGAGGTTGCTGTTTAGAGAGATGCCATATATTTACTGCAGACACAGAACTGGAAGGGGGCAGCAAGGAAGAGAGAAGGCTGGAGGAAGGAGATCGGGGAGGCCATTGCCCGAAAACTGGCCGAAGTGCCATAGAAGAAGAAGAAATAAGAAATATGTTACTGATTTCGTAAAGGTTGGTATTAACCTTTTTAAAGCCTACTGGTTACTGGATGCAAAAACAGGTTTAACATTTAAAAAACTCTACATTCTGCCCACACTGTATTTATGTGTTTTCTATTTATAAGAACAAACAGCGACTTTTGCCTTACATAACATAAACTGGTTGGTTTTTATAATCGAGATGAAAAGTGTTTACTGCGCGGTACGAACTGGGTCTTTAAATGAAACGGTTTACGCTTCGTGTTTAACGGGTTATATTGTGAAACATTGCAACAGTGGGTACTATGATCGTCATATGGGAGATGTCGCTGAAAAAAAAAAAACAGTAGACTTTCCATTCCTAATGTTGCCAACTCGAGGTATGACGTTTACTCAGAGATATTTTAGACAAAGTTTATCCCCTTCCAGACTCGGAGGTTTATTGATTACACCAAGGACGACACGAGCGAGACACGCATTACGCATGGCAGAAACACGAAATGCAGAAATCATTTTGGGTGTGATATACTAACGGTAGATACCACCACCATACGAGAAGGGATAGTTACGTGAGAGAAGTGATCGGTTACGGCCTTCAGGTTACAGGTTCGACTCCCTGCTGATACATAGGTTCTTTGATTCCGGGGGTAGGGGGGGAGAAGGAGGTAATCTAACAACAAACCTTAATTTAGTTTCCCTGTACGACTTCACGGTGCAGTGCGTGGCTTTGCTATTAGGGGGGGGGGGGAAATTCACAGACACAGACAGACGGACATAGCCAACGGATGTTAAGACTGTTTTGACAAATGTAGACTGGATTGGACTATTTCAGGTTAGGGTACAATAAGGACTTTTGTGAAACGAAACAATCTAAAAGTAAGGAATTGTTTAACCTGCTAACCGCCTAAAGCCTAGTGGTAATTATCTGTACCACCATTTGGTATTTCCGTGTGTCGCACGATTGTCACAGTAACAAAATAACAGTTGTAGATATTACACAATACTGTATCACGTTCGCATTTTTAACCTGATTACCCCGCATGCTTATATCATCTTTGTAGCGCTATATTATGTTTATATGGTCAACTGTTTCTTTGGCCTCTCTGTCTCTGCCGTGTTTCTTATACATATCTCGTAAACGTCGAGATATTAACATAAATGTATGTAGGTATGCTTGTAAGGTGTTACTTTTGTCGGATTTTAACCAAACTTGCATTGAGTCAACATATTTCAATCCAAATCCCCAAACATAAAATTTCACTAAAAAAAACCGTCCAGTAGGAGCCGAGGTAATCCATGACGAGCTAATAGGGGCTTTTCCTCAACGTTTTGCGAAGATTCCTAAAATGAATTACTTTCCTTAATAATCTTGGTTTGAGAAATCCCGTCGTGTACCTACTGTAAGAAATGGACTCCTCGGGTAAGAAGCCATTTTTGTCTATCTCTTCCTAAACAATATTAACCAACTGATCTGTTTAATGTAAAAGTAATGTTTTATATGAGTGATTTCAGTCTTCCGCCGCGGTATAAATGAGATCTGCGCTCTTTTCGGGATTTTACGCAGCGTAGAAAGGTAGTTTCTTACCGACGTTTCGGGACAACCTATCATCCCATCTTCAAGGGTCAAGCAGTACAGTCAGTTCTTGGACTGCTTGTGACCCTTGAAGATGGTATGGATACGTTGTGCCGAAACGTCGGTAAGAAACTACCTCTCTACGCTGCGTAAAATCCCAAAAAATAGCGCATATCTCAAGTCGTGTTTCCTGTGAGGTAGAAACCGAATTTTGAAATTTTATTCACTTGAACTTGAATGCTTCAGAGCTGCCAACTTCTGAAGGTCCGTTTGCTTAATTAGTTGCAGGGGGACAAGGTCATGAAGACACCACGCATTATTCACGTGGCCATTTATTTAAATGACAGCTAAGGTGACGTAGGTGAATTTCAAACCTGAGTGTTAATTATAACTGTTATGAACTGTTGACCACCAAGGCCCCCCCCCCCCCCCCGCCGCCCCCGTACCATTATGTTCAAAGTTCCAAGGACTCTTAAATAATTACGTCCTCAGGCCACCACGTTCCGTGGTCAATAGTCGGACTGATTGATAGAAAATAGTGAAAGATTTACAAGAATATTTGATGGCAATAACATTTGGTATTGCCGATCGCAGTGGCCGCGCGGTCTAAGGCGTGGGTTTGCGGGCCGCTCGCTTATTGGGATTGCGGGTTCGAATCCCACTGAGGTCATGGATGTCTGTCTCTTGTGAGTGTTGTGTGTTGTCAGGTAGAGGTCTCTGCGACGGGCTGGTCACTCGTCCATAGGAGTCCTACCGAATGTGGTGTGTCTAAAAAGTGTGATCGTGAAGCGTCGTAAAATGAGGCGGCCTAGGCCCCCAAGGGGCTGTCGAGCCATTGGGGAAAAAAAAAAACATTTGGTATTGAATACAGAGTGTTCAGATTAATGAAAAATGCTGCATGACAAACCCCGACCTACTGTCAGTGCGATTAAACAGAAGGCCAATAAACGTAATTCCCTCCATGACACACACGAGATATATCGATCATATCACTAGCGTATATAGACTGGATTAGTTTGGTGCTTCGGCAGATCTTGAGAAAGAAATGTCTTCTGTCGAATCTGAACAGATAAACACATTTATCCGTGGTATTTAATTAAAACAAATTACAGTGGAACCTCGAACTTCGAACACAATCCGTTCCAGGAGACGGTTCGACTTTCAAGTTGTTCGACTTTCGAGTTAAATTTCCCCATAAGAAATAATGTAAATTGAATTAATCCGTTCCAGACCCCAAAATTTACCCAATATAAAACATTTTATGTGCCCATTTCAAAAGATCATAATGATAAAACAAGTATATTTAATTTACATAATTGAAAATTTTTATTTATAATAGTACATACATAAAAAATATTGTATAATAATCAATCAATAATAATAGTAGGAGGGATATTACTGTTCACTGGAAGGTGAATTACCCTTCTTTCATCTGGACCAAGCAGAGAGAGAAGGCGACCACGTGATTCTTTGTTCGACTTTCGAGTTTTTGTTCGAGTTTCAAACAAGGATTTTCCTCGAATTTTTTGTTCGAGTTTCAAGTTGTTCGAACATCAAACCGTTCGAAGTTCGAGGGTCCACTGTACATCTTTCCGTGGACATATTAAAACAGTTGACGGATAACTCAAATAGACACCAGAAAGGAAAGGACTGAAAAAAAAACAGGATCTGTTGACAATGACGTCAGACCAGTATGTCCGGGCGAATCTCAAGAAAAAAGTAGGATTTGTAAGAAATGTCAAATTACAAACGCATTTGTAAATTACATATATACTGACATGCTTCGAGTCTTACACCTTCTTCTTGGGAAACAAGTTATAAATTTTATTTATATAAACATTATTAATAAGCTTAAATATTTCGTGATTTCTTTGAGGCTTCATAACCTGTGCATAAAACAAGGGATTACTATGGTTAATCCCTACCAGTTGTGACGAAACGCTGCAGGTATTCTAATATTAGAAACGAGTAATAAATATTCTAAGCAATCGCAATTAAATAGTCTTAAGGTAAATGTAATGCGTATTTATAATTTTAATTCTTCAATATCTCAGGTCTGTACAAAATATGATTTCCAAATCTTTAAAGGTAAATATGGTTCTCAAAAAAAAAAATTACAGAATGACAAATCATATGTTCATCATATTACAAACAAATGTCAGGGTATACCATATTTCAGTGCTTCATAACTTAGTAATGTACTTTGATAAGGCTTTATCAAATTGTTGGATTGGTCGTGGTGGTAAGCATGATCTCCTGACTAACTCCATATGGAATAAAGTTTGTGGAGCCATGTGTTACAGAAACATGCATTATGGTGTAGACCAATCTCCGTAAAGCAATAGACAGGTAAGAGTATAACTTCAAGGACTATCACACTTCCATTTCCAAAAGTAAATACCCCTTGCCATATTATGTTATACATATTCCATGCATTATATTTAAAGTCCGACAAATGTACAATTTAATCACATTAATTGTGTATTTTCACTGTCCTACATGTTTCGAACCCTTAATTTGGGTTCATCTTCAGGGACTCATTATCTAAAATCGCATACTAGTTACACCAACTGGCACAATTGTTTACATGAATTCTTTACAATTGTTCACATACACTGTTTAAAACTAATAAAAGTTGAAAATTGTGTTGAAATATTAAGTCTATATTCCGTGCAGTTGTCTTCAACACACTAGTTTTGTTTCCAAGCACTGCACACAGCTCAGTTTTTGCGCTGCCACATGTTTCGGCCACCTATTGCAGCCATAATCAGGGAGGTATATTATTATAAAGACACAAGCAGCGTATCATACGTCAGTAAATGGTAAACACATATACATCAACATTATAAAACTGTCAATTAATGTACATTATTGACTTTAATATCAACAGCTTATCTGAAATATTTGCAGTATTTATAGATCTCCGCTCCACCAAAAACAGGAATGTACCGTCGAGTTTGCAAATACAGGGCATACACAAAAGAATGGTGCGGTTACGATACTGAATACCATTGAAACCGCACCATTATTTTGTGTATACCCTGTACATACACCGTCACAGCAAAGCTACGTCACAATACCGCCAAGTAAACTTGATCCTACCACGAAAATGTAACAAGAACTAACATTGCAAATTTTTCTCGAAAATGTGTAATACGATACGAAAGGAATTCTGACGATTGTTTTGTCAGTTACTGTACTAAAGGAATGTTTTCTTACAAAGCAGCTACGTTTAGCCTACGTCACTTGCTTTGTGCATTCATTTGTTTTCATTCAAATGTCCTTAGAAGGGCTAAAAATAAGCGCGACTGGACATTCAAGTATGGTTTATTGGGATATGATACTGCTTAGTATGGTAGAAATTATTTCCACCAAACTACACGGCGTCATAGAAGAAGGTAATATTAATGCTTACTGCTGTGAGAATCTCAAATTTCGCCGCAATCGGTTGATTAGTACCTCCCTCGGACTGGAAGAAGGCAACCCGAACTGTTGTGTATCATTCAAGACACCCTTTGACAGAACCGACAATGACTTTCCTCCACACTGTCTCATGGTTCGACAGCCCTAGTGGGCCTAGGCCTCCTCTATGAGGTTCCTCGATCACATTCAGACACACCACACTCGGTAGGAATCCTCTGGACGGGTGATCAGCCCGACAAAATCCCGGCGGGATTCGAACCCGCAATCCCAGCAAGCGAGCGGCCGTAGAACCACGCCTTAGACCGCGCGGCCACTGGGATCGGCTTCCTCCACACTGTGCCCAATTAACATTTCCCGGCCAGTTTATATTCGCATGGACATCACAGCTGACTGAACCAACAACAGAAAACCACCTTCCTTGTTCCATTCGAATGTATCGTACAATTAACGGACATCGATTAAATTTCGTACCAGAGCACATACTTCCCCGCCGCATGAGAAGCATTTCTAAGCGCGTTCGCATACGCGCAAAAACCGCCTATTACCTTTCGTCATGTCCGTCCGTCTGCCTGCTGTCTGTCCGCACGTATCAGCTCAGGCTCCGAAAGTGAAGGATTTACGTGAAATTTGATACTGGGGGGGACTTTTATAAAAATCTGTCGAGAAAATCTAAATACGGTTAAAATCTGATACTTTATATAAAGACCTAAATACGTTTTATTGTTGCCGGCTACATTAAATCGCCAAAAACGTCGCTCTCCTCGCGTGAAATGGTATAACGCTGTTAGGATAACCGACGATGGAGATGGAATATAGAGCTGCATTTAGTAAGATCTGCGCTCTTCTGGGTTATTACGCGGCGTCGTGTGATAATTGTTTACCGACGTTTCGGGACAACGTTTCGGTTTCATCTTCACGGGTCAAGAGTCCGAGTTGGAAAGAAAGCCAGCAAACTTTAATAGTTCAGAACGCATGACGTCGACCGCTAGGATGATTCGAGAACAATGCATTGCAATAAAATAGTGTAAAGAAATGGGCGTGGTCTAATTTGAGGCATTATCCCGGCCTTGAGTGGTGTGAATGAGGAAAACCACGAAAAATATCAGTAGGTATATTCGGCACCATGGCAGGGATTCGCAACCTGCATCTTCTGAATCAGTCAGAAGCGCCCGACTGCTTTCACAAATTTGCTAACTGAAGTTGCCCGTGCCCTCGCCATGGAGGCATAGAAGGGAGGAATATTGGTATAGCGCCAGTCATTCTTAACTCCGCCTCGAAATGTCGATGTGTGGTCAACTTCACGCCCCGGCAACTTTACCCCCGGGAAAGGACCCCAGTACGCATTGAACAGGAGGCTGTGTGGAACCCAGAGCAGGTCTGGACGGTTTTGGAGAATAGAAAATATTTTGGCCCAGCTGGATTTCCAACCCCGAGCCGTCCATCCGGTAGCTAGTCGCCATACCGACTACAACATCCCGGCTCTCCTCTGTCAACAATAAATTTATATTTCTACGCAGCGCGGTATACATAATGTACTCGTCATTACCTCGGATAACAAATTCTGCATTTTACCCACAATTAATTGCAATTAAAGACAATGGCAAATGCTAAAAATTCGCAAAAAAAAAAACTTGCATTAATATATGCCTCTGTTTTTGGTTACATAACTTCAGGAAGTCAGTTACGTATTGTTTCTATCTAACAAACGTGTTTCCAAATTGTATCCATCAGACAAATGTCAGGCTATGTGCCGAAGGCCATCTGTTTGTCATTTGCTGTCTACAAACTACTCGTTTAGTCCTTTGAAATATCCAAACTGCGGTGCGCCTCGGAGAGCCTCTCTTTGAAGTACTGCCTATATGCCGATCCACTCAAGCGTAGGGCTCCGGTGGATCGCGTTGATTAGGCTCGGGCTCGGGCAACCGTCCACATTTAGAGGGGGAACACAGATCGGAGCGTAAGTTACCTGGACGTACCTTTACAATAACTCTTTGTTTCACACTTCCGAGAGTTTAAAGACTTTACTTCCGTTGTGGTAGCAGTGAACATTGTATTAACGGAATTCAGTTCTGCCAACTAAACATCCAGCCGTGTTCAGTATCGCTCGAGTTTCTACTCCGACCTGTCCCCCACTCTGCAGCATTTTGCTCTCGAATTTTCATTTTTTATTTTTTTTTATTTTAATATCCTGTCGTGTAGGTGAATTGCGAGTTGCTGCTACTCATCCTGACAGCATTCGCACGATGCTATCACACACTACACGCTATGCTCGACGTTTCCAGGCCTGATGTCGTAGTCGAACAGTACGTCGCTCCTACCAATAGCAGTCCAGTGGTCCGCCCCTATAGCCAGCAGTCCCCCGCACCTCGTCAGACACGCCCAACCCCCGCAGGGATCATATCGTGGTTTGTGGTCTGTTGTTTGTGTGTTTGTGGCAGAGCCCTTAAGTACGACATACACAAATAAATAAATACTTTCTTCTAAAAGGTTCCGACAATGGTGTATAATATTGAGAACCAAATGTCTTCTGGCACGTTGGGCTATCTTGGAAGAACATCGGCTATTGATGGCAGTCTTAACAGTGATTGAGATTAGCTCATTCAAAAAGGACCCATCTGAGTAGGTGTCTCCCCTCCCATCACCTGAAGACGGAAGACGAGCCATCTTCCGAAACGTCGTGACTTTTATATTATATTTTAATATTTAGCAGGACGATGGACAAAGTCCAGAAGACAATTAGTTCTCAAATACTTTCTTGTATTTCTTTCTTTCTCTAGTTAATTACTCATTCCCTTTCATGAATTTTCTTGTTTTTTTTTTCATCTCTTATTTAGTTATTTTATTTTTTTCTTTATTTCTTTGTGTTTATCCTTCCTCGCTTCAGTCTTCCTTGGCCTCCTCCTCTTATTTCAGCCTCAGACCCTGTGAACTGTGCCCATTTAGAATTAACTTCTGAAATTAAGAATCTTAAGACATATACATGTACATAGGTCTTCACGTAAAGTGCCCGTTATTCTTGTCAGATTTTAATGAAACTTTAATTTTCTCGACAGATTTTCGAAAAATACTCCAATATCAAATTTCACGAAAATCCGTCCAGTGGGAGCCGAGTTGTTTCATGCGGACGGACAGACAGACATGACGAAGCTAATAGTCGCTTTTCGCGCCTACAAAAAAAAAAGGATGACTCGACATGTTAAGGAACTTTGTGGTGTGTAAGTTCACCTCGTCTTGGCGTGATGGCAGCATTGCGCTGACCTAGTGAAATCAATGACAGTGCGCTGAGCTGGCACGTGGAGTAGATGACGGAGGAGACAAACAGAAGGTAGGATAAGCTATCGTTAGATAGGATCTTCAGGAACAGGCTGCGAGGAAATGAACTGATGGATCTGTCTACGGATCATGTACATTGGCGGATCTTGGTGTTGCAGATTGTTAACTACATATTATACATATCGTGCATTTCAATAATTTGTTGGCAGAAAATAATTGCGCAAGATGGGTCACATCTTGCGTAGAAACTGCCTTCTGAAACACGTGATTGAAGGAAAGTTAGAAGGAAGGATAGAAATGACGGGAAGACGAGGGAGAAGACGTAAGCAGCTACTGGATGACCTTAAGGAAAAGAGAAGATACTGGAAACTGAAAGACGAAGCACTAGATCGCACTCAATGGAGAACTGGCTTTTGAAGAGGCTAAGGACCTGTCGTAAGAGAGACTACAGAATGAATGAATGAAGTTACAGGTTGTGTTTGAGAGCAGCCAGCTGAGACCATTCAAGTGTACGGGCTTCCAGGGCGGTATTACTCGAATGACAGCGTTCTGGGATAGTACACCGTACAGAAACGCAAATTAGTCTGGAAGTTTGGAGATAAACATGCTGGAATTACTTTCAGGTGGATGCTTCAGACAGAAATACATTTCGCCGAAACGTCGGAACAAACGTATGTTCCTACACGGTGCAATAACCCAGTAGACTATCATCTTAGATGTCTATCACGTTTCAACAAAGAATTGGACGTTTGGAGAGAAACATGCTGGAATTACTTTCAGGTGGATGCTTCAGACAGAAGTACATTTCACCGAAACGTCGGAACAAATGTATGTTCCTACACGGTGTAATAACCCAGTAGACTATCATCTTAGATGTCTATCACGTTTCAACAAAGAATGCCTTTCTTAGCTTTATAGAATACAATATGGAAGAATGGTTATTCATAATCCATTTTGAAACATTTCGAAGGAAACTGTCGTGGCCTGTTTTAAGGTACTTTAAAAGAATGTTATGGTACCCCGAGCCTTTACAAAACGGTGAAAATACCTGCGACGGACTGCCGAAAAATAAGGAAATGTTACTATTTACAAGTCGACGCGGCGTCACATACCAGCAGACTTGAATCTCCATCAACACCGCTGTAAGAACCTCAAATCTCGCCAACACAAGTTTACGTTATGAAGCTGCGAGTATCTCTGCATATACAGAGTGGTGCAGAAGTCCTCTGACACGGCCTTTCTCTTGTTAAACATCGAGCGTCAAGAGACTTTTGCGCCACTCTGTAAAGCGTCGACAAGTAATGATTAACCTTGATTTCAGGCTTCCGCCGCTATGTTGAAATCTGTGGTCTTCTGGGTTATTACACGGCGTCGTGTGGTAATTATTTACCGACGTTTCGGGACAACGTATCGGTCCCATTCTCACGGGTCAAGATTCCGAGTAGGAATTCTACTCGGAAACTTGACCCGTGAGGATGGGACCGATACGTTGTCCCGAAACGTCGGTAAATAATTACCACACGACGCCGTGTAATAACCCAGAAGACCACAGATTTCAAGTAATGATTAGTGACTATCGAATTGGTGAGGATGAGGCAGCAAACGGTCGAGGGCAGGAAGTTTGTTGAGGAAATTAAAAAGAAAATAATAAACCTTAGTCAGGATAGCCAACGTTTCGGCCCAAATTCGAGATGGGAATTTTCACAAATACAGATCACAAGCGATAGTCTGGAACTTGTAGTTTCGTTCGATAAATACGTGGAATCATAAATGTGTTAGGTGTTACTTTGCTATCAAGAAGTAAGTAGCTCTGTCCAACAGCGACCTGTATAAAACACAAAATATTGCCCTCATGACGACAAAACATAGCCCGACGGTGTTCGAGAATAGGCTGCTGAGGAAGATATCTGAGCCCAAGAGGGACGAGGCAACAGGGGAGTGGAGAAGACTACATAACGAGGAGCTTCATGATCTGTACTCCTCACCCAATGAGATGGGCGGGGCATGTGGCACGTATGGGGGAGAGAGATGCATACAGAGTTTTGGTGGGAAGACCTGAGGGAAATAAACAACTCTGAATACCTAGACATAGATGGGTGGGAAGACCTGAGGGAAATAAACAACTTGGAATACCTAGACATAGATGGGTGGGAAGACCTGAGGGAAATAAACAACTTGGAATACCTAGACATAGATGGGTGGGAAGACCTGAGGGAAATAAACAACTTGGAATACCCAGACATAGATGGGTGGGAAGACCTGAGGGAAATAAACAACTTGGAATACCTAGACATAGATGGGTGGGAAGACCTGAGGGAAATAAACAACTTGGAATACCCAGACATAGATGGGTGGGAAGACCTGAGGGAAATAAACAACTTGGAATACCTAGACATAGATGGGTGGGAAGACCTGAGGGAAATAAACAACTTGGAATACCTAGACATAGATGAGTGGGAAGACCTGAGGGAAATAAACAACTTGGAATACCCAGATATAGATGGGTGGGAAGACCTGAGGGAAATAAACAACTTGGAATACCTAGACATAGATGGGTGGGAAGACCTGAGGGAAATAAACAACTTGGAATACCTAGACATAGATGGGTGGGAAGACCTGAGGGAAATAAACAACTTTGAATACCTAGACATAGATGGGAGGATAATATTAAAATGGATCTTGAAGTGGGATGGGGAGGCATGGACTGGATTGATATGGCTCAGGATAGGGACAGGTGGCGTGCACTTGTGAATGCGGTAATGTAACTTTTGGGTTCCATAAAATGCGGGGAATTTATTGACTAGCTGAGGAACTGTTAGCTTCTCAGGAAGAACTCTGCTCCATGGAGTTAGTTATATGACAAACGCGATAAGATGGCACTGTGTGTGTAAAATTGGCACTTCGCGTCAACAGTTTTCTATATACAGTATGTTAAAGACACGACTAGGTTTGCGACAGACGAACCAAAAATTGTAATACATTAAAATTATATACACTGTCGGTTTCAGAATTCAGCTCCTTTTAATCTTACAACTTTGTATATTGTACAAAACCGAGGGGCTGACTTTCTTGTTCAATGACCTTCCGCATGACTAATTACAGTAATCGAATTTTGTTTCTCTTTCTTCTTCTTCTTCTTCTTCTTCTTCTTCATTTGCACTGGTGTTGTGTGTATGAAATAACTTCTTCTTGGACTCCTTTGACTCTTGAAGTTGAAGGCACGCTGGTCTTTCGAAACGTCGGGAACCACCAACCCAGCGACAAAACATCATATCCTAGAAGACTTGCATGCTTAGAAACACCGCTGCCAGAACCACAAGTCCCGCAACTTCTACATTATTTTAATTAACAAGCATACGCAAAATATCAAAGCACTCGTTTGGCACATCTCTGAGTTTGTCACGTCAGTGTTAACAGCAGTTGGTACTTTAATAACCAATGAGCTTTACGGGGTTAAATTGTAAAAAAAAAAAATTTACAAGGTAATAACAGTAACATCATGCTGTGAACACCTTTTTTTTTTAATGAAGGGTCCCGCAGCAGATGCTACGGACGCACCGCAGCCTTGAGGCTTAATGTGCAACCCTGTGATGAAGATGATGAGGTTTTATCTGCTTTTCCTTGTAATGGAGCACCGGTGGAATGAAATTGACAAGCTACAACCGCAGTACTCGGAGAAAAACCTGTCCCAGTGCCACTTTGTCCACCACAAATCCCACATGGACCGACCCCGGGATCGAACCCGGACCTCCGCGGTGAGAGGCCGGCGACTAACCGCTTCAGCCATGGCACGGTCTCTCTGAACACCTTAAGACAGACATTAGCTACACCGACTTTTATCCACTGTAGCATGTAAGTGGTTAAAGATCTTCGAAGATTCACAGCGTCTTTCCGAGTTCGACGTACGGATATCAGAAACACAGTCAAAGCCGCTGTGTGATGTTCGTATGCAAGGACAAGTTGAATTTTTAATGAGCATGTCATAACAATTAAAAAACATGCTTGTGTAATCTCTTGCGTCACACGTGTTGTAACTTCAAACACAGCAACAAGAAAACAACGCATCACTTACAAGAGCCTATCCAAAACGACAGATAAGCAAACGAAAGCCTATCCTGTTTAGGGTACGGGCTGGTAGACCAAGGAATCGGGGATCAGTTCTCGGCAAAGAAAAAATATTTTTATCGTCTGCAGAGCTGTCCGGTTCTGAGGGCCAGGCAACCTCTTATCTAATGAACACCAGGTTCTCTTTCCCCTGGGGTGAAGCGGCCGGATCGTAAAGCTGACCACGTACCTCAATCTAGTACCGATGTTAAACATGTGTGGAGTTATACCACCTCGCCCACATACGCTTTCATAGTGTGGTGCTTAATTAAGCTCACGGACAAATTTATCTTAACCTTACCCAAACCTCGCAAACGCCTGCCCAGGGCGTCATCGGTGGTGCTTTTACTACTTTCCCTATATAGTTTTAATTCTACTAGCACAAAGTCCGATGGAATTTCGAAGGAAAATTTCTGCCGTTATCAGC